>JASAMZ010006937.1:0-19500 GCA_030248115.1 Linhomoeus sp. GSCO2_2 | reverse complement strand
CTAACCTATTACTCTTGGAACCCCCTATCCTCCTTTGCTTTGCATCAATGTATTTTCCGTTTGCTTTCATGGTCATTGTTTGTATCTACATAAGTATAGATTTACCCACATTCTTGCAGCCCGTGAAAGTGAGCCCCCAATTCTTGCAGCCGCAACTTCCAACGTCCATGGTTTTGCCACTGACGCGACCATTTGTAACGCCGAAGACATAGCCCCTGGCGCTCATACAGCCATCTTTTAGTGTTTCGACAAAGCATTCCTGCTTCTTGGCCTGAGCCTTTGCTTTTGCCGGGTCGTCTTCATACTCCAGGGTGTATCGAAGGCAGGATAACACCTTGGCAATTGGGTTGTCTGAAGTAATGATTAGTTGGGGTGGGGGGGATTGTGAGCTGCTTGAATTACTGAAATTTTGGGTTCATGCATTACCGTCTCTCATGGAAGTCCCTCTCGCCTCAACGACGACTGCCAAAGCACAGCTTAGCAGAAGTACTGCTACGCACTTTGTGAACATCTTGAGGCTCGCGCGGTGAAGGGCTTGCATGGTGATAGACAAGTGTGGCTGGTTTATTTCGATTTGGAGAAAATACTGTGAATAGGACATGGAATTTGGAGCAAAGACTAGACATGAATCAACTCGGGGTGCTACAACCTAGAGGGGTGCAGTCCTATATACTAAGCGCCTAATGGTGTCCAGTTTCTGCCACGGCATACACCGAACTCGAATAGTACCTATATGCTCTGCACGCTTGCCGCGTTCAGTAGAAGCGGTGCACTGTAGATGGCGTCTAATTTCACTAAAAGACAAAACACTGCTGAGCCGAACAACAGGATGCGCGTGAAGCAGCCAAGAGTACAATGGTCAATTTCTTTTGAGGCAAGAAATGGATCCTGAAGATCTATAGTTCAAACTATAACTGCCATTGACTGCACAGACTTCAGAACAGTGGTGGTGGATGATCCGTCACGCTGTGCAGGCCTTATGAATGAAAAGCCATAAATGCTACTGTAACACCTATGTGATTTTATCTTGGCATGCCGTTAATCGTCGCAAAATGTATATCAACTTCGGCTCTTGTCACCGAAACAAGTTGTGACTGGTCACAAAGTAGCAGTAGCAGGACAATCATAGACCTACAGTCTCATACAGAATAACCACAATCGTTACGCTAGTCTCAAGGCATAAACCTGCTGAACATGACAGTGAGTTGCTTGTGAAATCGTATGTGATCTGAAGTGTATCTGTATTTGTAGTGAACTGTACTGTATCTGCAGCATAAGAGTCTGTAATGGACGCAGCAACATAGACCATCACTGTCAGCTTCCAAGGGAGATGAAGACATTGCTTTGAAGCGATTCACGGCGACGACGTTGTAGATGCTATCATGCTAGAATTGACAAATACCAACATGTAGAACACCGCATCAAGCCAAAGAAGCGCAACACTACAGTGTGCTGGGCAAGCTTCGACCAACGTAAAAGCAGTTCTTCTACACTAACTCAACAGAGTGCTAATTCTTAATTCCATATTATATCGCTTTCATCGATCTTCTTTCCTCTTTATGGAAGATAAATTTTCTTGCAAATAGTCCATTGCTTCAAGTTCCATAAATTTGTTGTGCTTGGCTTTTAGTGATTACCCTATGTACCCAAAATCTGAAAGTTTTATAACTTATCTATTTGCCTTTGGCGCAAGATGTGTTACCAAAGTGGCGCCACTGTCAATGTGCAAGTACGAATATTTTTGAAACCGTGATTCTGCGTGTGAGCAATTTGCCTGTTAGTTGTACTCACTTACTCATGAAGTGTCAAGATGAAGCAACACTTTGCTTTGCTTCTTTGACGCTGTTTGAAACAATGAACGGTAGAGGCGGCTCCTTTGGTGGCGCGGGAACGTGCGTAGGGTCGTTGCAGTTATTTTCGTAGCAGCAGCAGATTTGACCAGCGAAGAAACCCGACCTTTTGATGTATAGTAAAGTCTGCAAAGATTAGCTTTGCTTGATCTCATAAGCTGCTGTACTCGCGTTTTCCGTAGACCCCAGCAGTCCTCCCTTAGCTTTGCACTTCAATATTCTAAATTCAGCAGTATATGATGCATGCAAACAAAGGTTGTTGAGGTCATCTGAGGTTTACAGGGGGGGGGGGGGGGGGGTCCACTGGAGCATTGTGGTGGGGTGCAGTTGTGGTTCACCCACATTCTTGCAGCCCTTGAAAGTTAGGCCCCAAGCTTTGCAGTCGCAGTCGCCGCCGACTACGGCTCCGCCCTGAAGGCGACCTCCGCTGACGACATCGAAAGTGTAGCCTCTTCCAGCCATGCAGCCGTCCCTTATAGTCGGCGTGCACTCCTTTCTTCTGGCCAACGCCTTGGCCTTTGCTGGGTCGTCTGCGTACTTCAAGACGTATTGCAGGCAGGAGGACACTCTGTCCACTTTGGTTTCTGAAGTGGGATAATTTTCGAGCTTTAAATTGTGAATTTATTACAGTTCTGACACTGTACCTTGGGCATGTGCCCCGTGAATCAGTGCGATTTGCTGCCTTTACCTCAGTTTTATTGTAATTGCCTAGTTTCTCAATGACCAATCAAACTATGTTGTTTGCTGCAGAAGCGAGAACCATGGACGGACGCAGAGAACATTCTTGTCTTATTGCGATAACAAGGCTGGAGGTTAGAAGCGTGCTCAAATCCTTAATAGAGCGCCTGATGTGATGACACTTTGCAAGAATAGAGCAACATTAGGGAAGCGACAAAGGATTACACATGTAATGCTTTCTTCGCTACACAGCGACAATTGTCAAGAGCCAGAATGCCATGCTGTAGGTGTTACCCTTTGAAGGGGTCAATCGCGCATTGGCTAGAAGCGCCAGAGAGCAGACCAGGAGCAGAAGACCAAACGTGTTTGGGATCAGCATTGTGGCTGGTGCGCTTTGAGGAATTCGTGTTCTTTCTCTTAGAAGTGGATTGCTTCGACAGGCAAGTTTTGATTCAATCTGGCCTATGCTATTGCGAAGCAGAGTTGCAGAACAGCACAACAGTTACAGGATGAATAGCCCTGGTTGCTTGTGCAATGGCGTGATTGGACAATAGACGTTGTCGAACTATAAGCCTTCTCTACCATCGTCATATATTTTGATCTTTGATGTCGGTTTGCAGCACTTTGTGAGTAAAAGCTTGCAGAGCAGAGCTTACGGTGTTTCAAAAAGCACATAATTTTAACTCCAAAACGAACAAAACGTCGATGCGCCTGACACTCACTGTGTAGTGCAGTGTGCATTGGCTTCTTTGGCAATGCAGTGCTCCATACTATAGACAGAATATTTCTTCCATAGTTGAATTCAATGATTTGCAAATGAATTCTTAAATCTCATTGGATGGGGCTAGGCTAGCGGCTATTTGAATCTACTCAAAGCAAATACCAGTGGATCGCGACGATGCAGCTCTGTCGTCAGGCACTGAATTAATCCAATTTGTCAATCACGGTATTTGTACATACGTGATACGTCGTGAACTGACCGAGCGGGCAAAGGGCATCGCTCTCCTGCGGACTGTGGAATCGAATGAATCGAATGAGCATTGTACATAGCAGACATCTACAGCAATTTCGATTGCCCCTTCTTGCGGAACAAGCTGCCGAAAACGATTTCACAACGGATCATCGCAGCACTTGCCACCGCAAAATCTTCAGGGGCCGATTGCACCAACGTACACCATTTACAATTCATCACAATATGAGGAGGGAATGGTCCTGCAAGGCAATCTCCTTACAGACACGTCAATTCTGTAATTTCAAGGAATTTCATGCAGTATTCAAGGAAATATAAAGTTCTGCAATTCATTACAATTGTAAGGGTGATCAGTTGTAAGAGGTGCCCAGCAGCGCGCTTAGGTCCATTTTGCCACTGACTACATAGATATATACTTACTGTATGTAGTTCATTTTCACGTGCTGTTCCCTTCCGCAACGCAACAATGCACCTTGTCATTATGTAAAGGCTACTTGACCTTTATTCGTCTTCAAAACTGTCGTGGTGAACGAGGCGTGCGCCTTTGCAGAAAACCTCGCACGAATATGTTCTATCGCAAAACAATCGTCTGTAGTCTATTTTCTGATCACGCACTTACAGGCACTGACGGCTTTGATATCTGCTGTGTCGGTACACTCAAACTACTATCCTTTTGATGTTTTGTTTCATAATTAAGTGACAACCATAATTATATCGCGGGAACGCTGTCTGTAGAACCACGCATGTTGAGAAGCAGTCTGTGGAGACGATAACTGTTCAACCTATGAGAAGAATATAGTTGATCTCACTGCATTTTGAACTCTTTTAACCTACCTACTCAGCGCCATGAAGAAGGTAATTATGCTTCTCGCTGTGACTGTTTCGCAAGGTTGGGGAGAGCTAACTGAGGAAGCGAAAGAGAAAATAAAGAAACAGATGAGGGTCTGTGTAGTGGTTAGTTACAGATCATAAGTAATTCTTGAAGTAGATGATAGTTTGCTGCAGCGCTTTAAATCGTGCGACATCTTTTGCGCCACTGAACTACACCTTGAGTCTTTTCGCAACCCCATTTGAAAACCTCAGATCGACTACGTTCCTCCCGATCAAGAAACGGTCTTCCTGGTCGAGTTGAAAGGGTTGAGCGACGCGGAGAAGGACGTCCTCCAGCAGGCTACAATCTATGCCGGATCGTCACTGGCTGAGGAAGGCTGCATACTGCGTCTGAACGCTAATGGGAGCTACTCAGCTGTAAAGAAGTCAGCCAACCCACTCTGTGGAACGAGGGTGGTAGACAAGCCTCACTTTCAAGTCCTCAGCGTTGCGGTGAGTGTGTCCACACGCATGCAGGCAAGCACGCACGCACGCACCAACGCACACACACACGAGCGCACGCACGCACGGACGCACGCACGCACGCACGCACGCACGCACGCACGCACGCACGCACGCACGCACGCACGCACGCAAGCGCGCACGCACGCACGCACGCAAGCACGCACGCACGCACGCACGCACGCACGCACGCACGCACGCACGCACGCACGCACGCACGCACGCACGCACGCACGCACGCACGCACGCACGCACGCACGCACGCACGCACGCACGCACGCACACACACACACACGCACACACACACACACACACACACACACACACACACACACACACACACACACACACACACACACACACACACACACACACACACACACACACACACACACACACACACCCACACACACACACACACACACGAATGCGAGACGATTTTGAGATATTAATGTTATTTAGTCTTTGCAGCTTATTATGGATCATTTTAGATTATCGCATTGCCATTTTAGATTACTGTCAAGCTGCCAGATCAGAGCTCGTTTAGTCGAGTGGTGTACTGCTTGCGAATGAAGCCATTCAATGTAGGTGACCGCAATGCTTCCTTAGAACTGCTTCAAAGACAAAAGGAGGTTCGCTGGTCGTCATAATGTTTAGCCCAACGCTACATTTCCAGTCGAGTTGAAGATCACAACGCGCGATGAGTGGATCTCTGGATCACTTAAGGACAAAGAATCGCTTATGACGGGCGATCACATTTTACTCTTTGCGAAGCCTCTGACGGCCTCAATAAGAGTCGACATCATGGATCAAATTGGTGTGCTTGCTTCTGTTGTGCGTCCGAGTTCCAGGAGCTAAGACTGTCTATTTGTTTGATCTATGTATTCGCAAGGAGCATTGAAAGGACACCAACTAATGTGTCCATCATGACATTTGACATAGTCTCAGCTTAATCAATTCTACGGCTAAGGATGGTTTGTATTCTTACAGTAGTGTTTATTCAGGCGGGCAGGATTTCTGCTTCGAGAAGTGTGGCTTCGTGGCCATGTTGAAGAGATGCTGGGTGTCGAAGTCCAAAGACGTCGCGAGACCCACCGACTATTCGCACTATATCTATGACTATGCGTAAGACTCTATCAACAGAAAGTGCATACCATAACTTGCTCTTCAAAAGTTATAGAAATCAGGGTGTCATACTGGAATTCATTTTAATTCTAGTACAGTATAGTATAGTATGGACGACCGATTTTTAATTCTAGTATAGTATAGTATAGTATTGCCGTTCCTTGTGAATAGTAGTATAGTATAGTACAGTATAGGCAACCATTTATGAATTGTAGTATAGTACTAGAATAGAATTCCAGTATAAAAGTCACACAAAAATTTAAAAATCATGCCCAAATGCCAGCTTCAATGTCCTCAGTACTGATGGATGCGTATACGCATACGCAATATTAACTTTGCGTATACGCATAGGTTTTTGGATGCGTATACGCATACGCAAAGATTTTCACGTACGCATACGCATACGCAAACAGAACTCTGTACGCAAACCGTTTGCGTATGCGCATGACAGCAACAAAGTGCGACAAATGGCATCAAATTTCGACCAATCTGACCTACACGTGAGCTAACAGCAAACCAAATTTGTCTCGAATTCCATTCAATCTTTTGATTATAGCTGAAATTGGTTAATCCCTGTTACAAAAGCAGTTTTCACTTCCTCTGAACAAAACAATGCCATTCCAAAGTGGATTTTTCGTGAAATTTGTGCGTTGAAGATCGTACGCATACGCATACGCATACGCAAACTTTTTGCTATGCGTACTACGCAATACGCATACGCAAATGGGTTTGTTTGCGTATACGCATACGCATACGCATACGCAAATGGAATTTCCGATATTGGCCATCAGTAGTCCTCAGTTGCTCACTTAAGGGGTACATTGGTTCTGTATCTAAGCCATTTACAACAGTTTCATGCAAGTCTACTGATAACTTGAACAATTTTGGTCAGAATACATCGGCCAACAGCCGAAATTTGCAGCGGAAATCGATAAAATCTATACTGGGTTTAATTCTAGTATAGTATAGTATAGTATAGCATGAGTCAAAATTTTCGATTTCTAGTATAGTATAGTATAGTACTGGAATGCCAAAACGAATTGTAGTATAGTATAGTATGGTTATACTATACTATACTGTACTATAATACTGGAATTATTATAGGTAGTATAGTATGACACCCTGATAGAAATTAGATTAGTTATATGCGCGTCATTGGCATTTTATCAATTGCCACTGATTTTGCCTTCTTTATTGTTGTTCGGTTTTGTTTGACATGAGAACCAAACTTCGATGTCAAGCAATCATTATGCGTAATAGCAATACTCCTTAGTTTTGCCGGGTTTACTTTTAGAAAGGAGTATTCGGTGGGCGGACTTAGAAAGCCACTGAAAATATTTTGCCTTATGTTTTGGAAGTAATTCTTTCTTCGCCTTTTTCCATTTTCAGATGTTCCCACCCAGAAAGATACGTCTGTCCGACCAATGGCAATTGTAGGAGTGAAATGAACACCTTCATTCAAGCACTGAAGGACAACACTTGCTCCACTGACGTTCAGGATGCTGTCGATGTTGTTCGTGTTTTGTTTTCCATTCGTGTGAAACGACAAACATTGTCGACAATGCAATCACAAACCAACTTCGAGCTACAGTTACCATCCCGCAGAACTTTTTGCTGATGTTGTAGCGAGCTGGATTTCTGCGTCAAGTCAAGTGATTGTATAGGGAGTTGTCAAATTGCAGCACGATAAGATAAATCACTCTAAATGTGCTGAACTTGTTGCAGTTTCAGTTGACAGTTGCTTCTATGACTCAGGCTCCAGCGTTCATCCATCGTGGACTGATTGACAAGGATCTCTCTGCAGAAGAGACAGTTGACGTCTACTTCCACTGCGACGTCGCCGTCTGTGAAAACGCGGACTACAAGTTGACGTTTCAGGACGGCCTCACCTTTCATCATCCTGTCCGAGAGGTTATGTTACTTGCATTGCGCTGTATTACGTACATCGTATTGGGATGTATAGTCTTGCATTGCATTGTACTGTGCTTTATTGCACTTCATCGTATTGTGTTGTATTGTATTGTATTGTATTGTATTGTATTGTATTGTAGAGTATTGTATTGTATTGTATTGTATTGTATTGTATTGTATTGTATTGTATTGTATTGTATTGTATTGTATTGTATTGTATTGTATTGTATTGTATTGCATTGCATTGTATTGTATTGTATTGTATTGTATTGTATTGTGTTGTATTGTATTCTATTGCATTGCATTGTATTGTATTGCATTGTGTTGTATTGTATTCTATTGCATTGTATGTGTAGCATACCATAGCGCAGTAGTGATGGCAACTTTGAGAATTTCAAAACCGGGTAAGTAAAAGTAAGTAAAATTTGAAATTTGAAAACCGGGTAAGTACAAGTAAGTATACCCAGTTTTTCGAAAACCGGGTAAGTATTTGGACATAAAACCGGGTAAACCGGGTAAGTAAACTCAAGTAGAAATCTCCATTTCTGCACATCAGAAAGCCAAAATTATTGCGTTGTGTTGACACTTATGTTCTTCCAGAAGTCATACAACACTGCGCATTCACCAGCGCAAGCTTATGAGCCCAATTTGTGGTTCGTGAAATAAAGCAAAACAAATTTAAGTAGCTATTGCGTTAACGTCAACTGAAGCAGACGAGGTAGTGTCGATACTACCAAAACACAAAACTTTCAGAGGCACTTAAGTGGCATACTAACTATGTACGGAGATGACGATGGTATTTTCATCATTGAATCATTCATTGAGTTTTGTTTGGTGGTGCAGATTCTCATCAAGAATTGGAGTCTTCTTCGCTAAACTTCACATACTGTCAATTTTTCCTAAGTTGATGAATTTAGGAGTGCAAAGTGAAATTTATTCAACAAGAAATGTTGCAATTTTACTTTGCGCACTCAACAGGTAAGGCATCTTGAGCCTAAGATGCAAAATTACAACTGTTTACCCGGTTTCTTACCCAAGTGTTGGTAGTGGGTAAGTAAACCAGGTACCCGGTTTTCGGCCTGAAACCAGGTAAGTAAATGCGGCAAAAAACCGGGTAAAAGTAAAACCGGGTACGCAAAAATAAACCGGGTAAGTACGAAGTAAGTATACCCGGTTTAAAAAAACCGGGTAAAACCGGGTAAGTACTTACCCGGTTTTCAAGTTGCCATCACTATAGCGCAGTGTAGCGTAGTGTAGTGTAGTGTAGCGTAGAGTGGTGAAGCATAGTGTAGTGCGGTGTAGTGTAACGCACTGTATTGCACTGTATTGTGTTGTATTGTATTCTATTGTGTTAAGCTGATTATAATCATTTACTGTTCTTACATTTGACACAGTTCCAGTGTTCGCCAAGGGGCTCCACCGTATGCCCAAGTCGTCCCTCACTCCACAACTCTACACTTGATGTTCATCAAGTCATTGGTCCAATGAAGGTCAAAGCGCCCCGGGAGGTAAGTACATACCGGGTCTTTCGAAACTCCAGACCCCCTCCACATGACGCTGTGTAAAAGCCAGCAAGGCCATACTTGCACACATTATACCTTAATGTCTTCACAACTCGGATGCAAAAATTCAGCACTCTATTTTGACCCACGCGCAAATGCGTGCGCGAAACGCAAAATCGGTCAAAATTAACGACCGAGCCACCTTTGGGCGGCTGCGGCTCGCGCGTGGGACATTCTATTGCGGCTGGAGAATTAGCATTTGAAAGGGAACACAACAGGCTTTAACATGACGCTAGAACGACTTTCGTACCTCGCAGCAATCTTACGTAGTGAACAATCAAAGTTGGATTGCCTATCATGCTTCTGCTGGTGTCACCCATCTTCTCCATGGCGATGGCCTCCAGGAGCAGGAAGAGCAAGCGCGACCGATTATGCGTTTCGCGCCCTCATTTGCGCATGGGTTAAGCTAAAGTGCTGAATATTGCATCCGAGTTGTGAAGACATCAAGGTATAATGTGTGCAAGTATGACCTTGCTGGCTTTTATACAGCGTGCTGTGGAGGGGGTCTGGAGTTTCGAAAGACCCGGTACTTCACTTTTGGATCTGCTGAGTCCCAGAGTAACGCTCCTAGATGATGCACACAAGCTGCACACAATGATGTACACACGTGCAAAGACACATGTATGGATGCACCGAAGCACAACACAAGCATGAGTGCGTTTGTGCGGCGGCGCAGTTGAGATGACAACTGCAACATGTTGTAATCAATTTCTCCTCTAGGTACATTCCAATTTTTTAGCTAGGTCGCAAGTGACAGAAGTTTACAAGAAGAAAGAAGGAAAGCGATACGTTTGAGTGGTTGGGGAACACATTCTGAAATGGGTTGTAACAGACGGTTTGTGCCAAAAAGCAGAACACATCCTGATGAGGTGCGCAAAGCAGACTACTGTATTAAAACACGTCGAACAAGCTCAGGTATTAAAAAGTTGAGTTTGTATTCTGACTGACATTGCATAGAGTTGCGTTCTTTCTGCAGAGAGTGCGAGAGCTCATCGCCCGTATGCTCCGCTTCACGAGCTCCCCTTTTGCAAGAGGGTATTGCTTAGCAATATTGATATCGCCCAGGTTTTGGTTTTTAGAGCAAGAAAATCCCTCTTTCGAGCAACGCTTTTAAAAAAGTGACAAAAACTTGTCAAAGCTTTGACAAACACATGACAGAGCACAAAAGAACGCACTATGACCAATCAAGCCGTGTCGTACTTCTGTCCATGGAGCAAAACGAAGTTTATTTTCTTGGCGCGTGTAGTAAGTATGTATGTAGCGACCCTTGGAATGACGTGCCGAGTGTCGCTCTAATCACAACATGAGCAAATCAGAAAGTTCCAGTGTAAAACTCAAAACTATTGTTTCTGTGATGCGTGTTTTAGCCAATTACAAAATGTTTGCTGACACATGAAACAACACGCCGAGAGCTTAGAATTGACGTGTCGATTGCCGCTCTACGACGTAACACGAGCAAGTTAGAACCGTTTTGTGCTTTTGCACCTTCGGGTTACTGTAACTCACATAATTCAAATTTTCAAGTTTCGTAAATAATCCGTGAGTCGTGAGCTATCCACTGAGCTCGTCTCTCTACGACGCAAATTGAGCGAGTTAGAGCGATTTTAGTGTTCGAATCTCGAGAATGGCGTTTCCCGTGGTACGTGTTTGCGTAATGTTAAAAGTTGCTGCTGCCGCAGAAAGAACACGTCGAGAGCTTTCACCTGACGTGTCGATCGCCGCTCTACGACGTAAGACGAGCGAGTTAGAGCCGTTTTGCGTTTTGGACCTTTGGGTTACTGTAACTCGCGAAATTCAAATTTTGAGTTTCGACCAATGGAGAACAAATGATCAATGAGTCGAGAGCTATCCAAGGTGCTCAAAATCACCTCTCTACGACGCAAGACAGAGGAGTTAGAGCCGTTATGCGTTTTAAACCTTCGGGTTACTGTAACTCGCGAAATTCAAATTTTTGAGTTTCGACCAATGGGGGAACAAATGATCAGCGGGTCGAGAGCTATCCACTGACCTCGAGATTGTCTCTCTAGGAGGCAAGTTGAGCGAGTTAGAACGATTTTAACTTAAAAATGTCGAGAATGGCGTTTTCCGCGGTGCGTGTTTGCGTAATTTAAAGAACTTTTGCAGTCGCATGAAAGAACGCGTCGAGAGCTTTTACCTGACGTGTCGATTGCCGCTCTACGACGTAACACGAGCGAGCTAGAGCCGTTTTGCGTTTTGACCTTCAGGGTGCTGTAGCGCGCGCAATTTAAACTTTTGAATTTCGAAACCTCTTAGCTGAATGATCAATGAGTCGAGATCTATCAGTAGAGCCTAAGATCTCCGCTCTACGACTTTCCAACGCCGAGATCTGAGAGCGTTACGCACGGACGGACGTTCGACGGACGTACGGACGTACGCACGCACGCCGAGCTCTTGTAGGGTGTCGCCCGGCTGAGGCCGGGCGAAAAAAACCGGGTACTTTAGCACTACATATCTCGACAACAACTATTTGAATACTGACGGTCCCAACGTCGTTGATTACTTGTTTAAGTCGGCATGTTGGTGCCATCGGCCCTCTTCAAGTATAGATTGCACTTCCTCTGGATTGCACAGGCCATGGCGCAGCATAAATAACCCAACACTTCACGTCGCTAGAACGACTCAAGCTCAGCATGCCAATGAACAAGCTTAGGTTATAGAAACTCGACTATTGTGTTCTGACTGACATTGCATTGAGTTTTGATCTCTTCGGGGAAAGTGAGGATTTGCCACTCTTCGCGAGCTGAACCTTTATTGTACTCCGCTTCATTCATGAGCTCTCTCTTCGCCAGAGGGTATCGCGAAGCAATATTGAATTCGCTCTGGACTGATTATTTTGTGAGCGAGAAAATACTCCCTTTCAAGCTCCGCATTTTAAAAGTAAGAGAACTTTTTGGAGCCACATAATGTAGTGCAAAATACGCCACGAATCGACTTTCACGGTGTGTGGTTTAATAACCAAAAAAAGTTTTGACTCCGGGGTCGAAAATTGCGATTTTCGCGTTTCAGCGTGTGTGGCGCTCGAATGCGTTCCCGAATCGGTTAAAAAGTGGTTTCAAACGATTCTACGTTGAAATCTGGCCCAGAAAAGTGTTTTTGGCAAATTTGCAGAGCTACAGTAACCCTGCTGCGTCCATTTGAATATTGGGTGTCGGGTCGACTTTGGCGATACTATACTCGATCGCGGGGTTTTCGAGGGCGCTGATTACGAATTTGGCATTCGTTTAGCGCTTAGATGATGTTTAGGCGTACCTATGACGAATTCGCATGCTACCGAACCCCAAGTGCAGAGTTTTGGTTCTGCGAGTCCATAGGAAGTTGGGGGTGTTGTATGCAGCGTTTCATACAACAATTCATTTTTATTGTTGTATGGTATAGTATAGTATTGGTTAAGAATTTTGCATTGTTGTATAGTATAGTATTGTATAACTCTCAGAAATTAATTGTTGTATGGTATAGTATAGTATGGCTTCAAAATTTTCACTTGTTGTATTGTACAACAATACAAATTGTTGTATGGTAAAACAGAAAACAGCCAAATAATTTCACATATGGATAAGATATCAGTAGCAAATGGAAGCGCAAAGGCATTGAACAGTGCTAAATCGATATCAAACTTTGCTGAAGTAGAGTAACGGACATGATTTGTGCTCGTCGTGTCGCGAGAGTGAGTTTTGGAGGCCTCTTGTGTAGCAAATTACTGCATACAATACCTCAATTGTCATACAACAATGCATTGTTGTATAGGATTCTTGTTGTATAGTATGTTATAGTATGGCTGACCTGATCTCAGTTGTTGTATAGTATAGTATTGTACAATAAATGCCCAAGGAATTGTTGTATAGTATAGTATGCTATACTATAACATACTATACAACTATACAACAATGCATTGTGGTATTGTATGAAACGCTGGTTGTATGTCGATTCAGGGGTATTCTGGGATGTCGATCACGAATTCGGCATTAGTTTTGCGATTGGGAGTCTCAGGAGGCCACAACAGGAGAGGAGTCACCGTGCGTAGGAGTTCAAATTTGTGGAGTATACTGCGTCCCCCTTACGACTTGCATGGCTTAGAAACTTGCAACGGGTAACCAACATTTTTGTAATTGCAGGTTAAGAACTGACTGGATTGCTAGACACATTAACGTTCACATAGCGCGCATGCTCCGTCAAATACAGTATACGGGAAGTAAATGTAGCCTTGTGTACGCGCGCTTCGTACGCGATTGTTTGAAGTCATTTCTGCTAAAATTGCATCCGTTAATTAAGTTAAACTTAACCTTCTGCTCATACGCAACCGCCAATTTCGCCACAGGTAACTGATAGTATCGTTTTGAATCGAAATCAGTAGACAAGTGTGCCAAAGTAGGCCCTGGCTCGCGGAAGTTTCACCTTCAACAGTTTCCACTCATTTGTCGACGTGTCAAAACGTTCGATGGAATCCAAATATCTTCCGGACTGTCCCTTCCCTCCGATGGCATACAGAGCTCCTCCAAACTCCACAAAACCCTGGTCTTCCCTTTTGATTTCCATTTCTGGGAATTGTGACCAACTCCCAGACGTGTCAGAGAACTGCTCACAGGACTTCATGGGGGCCTCCAAGCTGTTTTCCCCACCGCAGACAACGATAACCTCTTCCCCATCAGGCTTGCGCAAGACAGCAGCTCTGAGGTCGGCTCTGGCAGTCGCCATCGTGTTAGGCAACTCTTCCCATTCCCCATTGGGCGAATTTAATCGCTGAACCGTGTTCAGAAAGTTCCCCTGGATGGTCTCCCCTCCAATCACATAGAGTGAGTCCATGTAGACCACCCCGGCGGCACTGTGGAGACCCACTTTCAGTTTGGAATTCATCACCGCCCAGCTGTTGTCGCGGGTAATGTAGTGCTCACATTCGTCGAGGCCGTTGTAGCGTACGCCGTGGTGCGGGCACTGCCCTCCACAAATCACCAACTCGTTTCCTGAATGTGTTGTGATATGTGCTGCATTGTAAGTGTAGGTACGTCAGTCTGTAGCTCCTCTGTAGAGTACTGTACTTTATTGTGCTGCACTCTGCTGTACTGTGCTGTTAACACTGCGCTGTACAGTGCTGTACTGTGCTGTACTATGTTGTACTGTGCTTTACTGTATTGTACTATACTGTACTGCACTGCAGTGTACTCTACTGTTCTGTAATGGACTGCGCTGTACTGTACTGTGCCGTGCTGTGCTGTGCTGTACTGTACTGTGCTGTACTGCGCTGTATTGTGCTGTACTGTGCTTTACTGTATTGTACTGTACTGTACTGCACTGCAGTGTACTCTACTGTTCTGTAATGGACTGCACTGTACTGTACTGTACTGTGCTGTGCTGTGTTGTAGGAACTGTATTGTACCTACCTCAACACACTGACTCTCTAAAATCTGTAAAGATTTCAACAGTAACCACATACCACATAAGTACTCACCGATCCTGCCTCCAGCCAGTTCGACCCGATTGTGAGTCAATTGACCCTTTCTCTGAAAGCAGTCTTGGCCTTCACAGCCATTGGCATAGTGCCACGACCCTTTGCTGTCACCATCGACGACTACGAAGCCCTCGTTTCCCGGCAGCCTTTCCACAAATGGAGGCTGGCCTGCAAACGCTCGGCTCAGGTTTGCCTTCCAGTTCCCGATCTGATTTGTTGCAGGGTCGAATTGGAGAATCACACGCGTCTCGGACCACCGGTATCTGCCACCGATGATCAGGATTTGGCGCCCGGCTGAAGTATGCAAGCGGGAAAATGGTATAAATGTGGCCTGTTTCCTTCGCATTAAACACAGACTTAGATTCTGGTCGCTCTTTCTCTGTTCCGTCGACCGTTGCTGTGATTCTCCAGATTGAAACGCAACTCGAGAAAGGTAAACAAGTAACACCACAACAACAACGACCACGACTGCCAGAAGGAGTGTGATTCGCTTCCATTTATTTTGGGGCCCTCCCAGAAAGTGTTGGGGTTTCGCACTTGTTTCTGTGGCTTCGAGCATTGAGTATTGCCCCATGATAGTTAATGAAAATGACGGAAAGCCCAGGCGTTGCGCTGCTTGCTAAGCGATTGTTTGGTAGCTACAATTTTCCTTCCAAATCATTTAATGTGCGCTGTGTGTTTGCCAGGCAAAATGGGGAGAGACGGGAGATAAACTGTAAACTTGTCGCTAGGCCACCCGTACAAAGGTGTCATGTTTCTATTGCAAAGCGTCGCAAGGTTTGCACTGCACTGAAAGTGTTAGATACGGAGGTGCGATGTACCATACCATGCCATACCGTACCATACCATACCATACCATACCATACCATACCATGCCATACCATGCCATACCATACCAAGTGGGACACCCAACGTCCTAGCTGGGGTGAATGCATACAGAGCATTTTGCAACTTATCCATACAATGCCAATTTAGCTTGACGCCTACTGCTTTGAACTTTCCGTAATTGCAAGATTGTCCGCAGACCCGACAGGCGAAATACTGACCTTAGGTGCATTTTAGAGAGGCAGCCCTCTAGCTGTTAGCATGGGAAGCTGTTTATATAAAACTAAAAACGGATGAGTGTCTATGGTGACTGAGCAACAAAGCTTGAATTGGGCTGCAATAGTTTGACAGTTTTACACATTTACGTGCCACTTACGTGTCCTTCCCGCATTCTAGTTCCTGGTTGACTCTCCGACGAATCCAAATGCTCACTTAGCCACTGGAAATAGTTCTGAGCCATGTTTAGACAGCGGTGTCTTTACGGTGCACGTGTGGTGTTTCATAATTATCGTAATGTAGCAGTGGGGAGGATAGCAGCTCGCGACAACAACCTTGAAGCCACGTCTTGCTATCTTGGTAGCTCACAGTGCGTATATTATGTTGGAAAGTAACAAGTAGCGATTCACTGACAACTTCCAATCGAAGATTCTCTCTGTCATGAAGTGGACTATTCTTCTATCGCTGAGCTTGCTGCAGGTCAATGGAGAGTTTGACAAAGCGACAATGGGGAAAATCAAGACCGCAATGCGGGTATGCATATACTGTACATTAGTGACAATCAATTTAACAAGAGCAGTGTTTAGTATCATGAGACACATCCAGTATCAACGTGATTGAGTAGACCGCTTACCCTGAGATTTGGCACTTGTTGCCACAGAACTAAACAAATCACAATGATTCTGCTTAACTTATGGATATGTACCGGAGTTTTCCGCTGTATCGCGCCCATATAATCGCCCCTGGGTGCTTATGTGGTATGTAGATACTACCATATACGCCCACGAGCGTTTACGCGGTTCCCAAATGATTCGCCATGACATTCCATACTGTTCGAAAATATAATTATCCAGGCATTTTCTGCTGAAACGTTGCCATTTGAGCAGTTTTTGACCAGATGAGTCCAGAAATTAGAAAACAGTCGATTTGATTAACAGCGTTGTCTCTACAGTTGCTTTGGTGAATCTTCATAAGGTTTTTTCGCTCGGCCTCAGCCGAGCGAACCCTATCAAGAGCTCTGCGTGCGTGCGTGCGTACGTACGTTCGTACGTGCGTCACGCTCGCTTCGGGCTTAATAACTCGCTCGTCCGACGTCGTAGGATGGAGTTTGAGACATCGTCGGGTAGCCTGAGGACTCCTCTCGCCATCTGAGTGTTCAAAACTGAAATAAGTTTTCAAACTCGCGCGCTACAGTATAGCAAAGTGGGGTCCATTTTAAGACAAAAGTTGACCGAAACTAGTCGAATCGCATATCAAAGTGAAGCGCTCGAGCTCCTGAGCACGAATACGACAACAAAAAGTTTCAAAAGTTTAAACAGAGAGCTACAGTAACCAAAACGCGTCGAAAATTGGAAACGACACGCTTGCTTCGGGCTTAATAACTCGCTTGTCGGACGTCGCTGGGTTGAGTTCGACACATCGACGGGTAGCCCTCGGACTACTCTCGCCATCTGAGTGTTCAAAACTGAAATAAGTTTTGAAACTCGCGCGCTACAGTATCCCAAAGTGGGGTCCGTTTTAAAACAAAAGTTGACCGAAGCTAGTCAAATCGCATATCAAAGTGAAGCGCTCGAGCTCCTGAGCACGAATCCGGCAACATAGAGTTTCACAAGTTTAAACAGAAAGCTACAGTAACCAAAACGCGATGAAAACTGCAGATTTTGGTTTGTTATATCTTGGCACTCGTGCGTTGCAGAGCGGCGGTCTTGACATCGCTGAAGAGCTCATTGCAAGCCTACATCAAATCATGCTTACAATTAACCTGTAGTTTTGCGTTAGATTCCAGTGTCTTTTTTTTAAATTCAGTCTGAAAAGATGATATTCTTGGTGTAAAGAATTAAACCCGAGCGATACCAATGTTGCGTAGCAAGACCACTCCAAAAAGTGTAGTCGCGAGGAGAGTCAAAGACGCTGCACGAAACCGGAAAGGGCCTTGCTACAATCTCAGTAAAAATTCAAAGCTCAAAACCACTCCGCTTTTTAAAAGAGACTTGTTTCACTCGGCCTCAGCCGAGCGAACCCTATCAAGAGCTCGGCGTGCGTGCGTACGTGCGTGCGTACGTACGTCACGCTCGCTTCGGGCTTAATAACTCGCTTGTCCGACGTCGTAGTGTGGAGTTTGAGACATCGTCGAGTAGCCCGCTGACTCCTCTAGCCACCTGAGTATTCAAAACTAAAATAAGTTTTCAAACTCGCGCGCTACAGTATCACAAAGTGGGGTCCATTTGGAGACATTAGGTTGACCGAAGCTAGTCAAATCACATATCAAAGTGAAGCGCTCGAGCTCCTGAGCACGAATCCGACAACAAAAAGTTCCAAAAGTTTAAACAGAGAGCTACAGTAACCAAAACGCGTCGAAAACTGAAAACGACACGCTTGCTTCTGGCTTAATAACTCGCTTGTCTGACGTCGCTGGGTTGAGTTCGACACATCGACAGGTAGCCCTCGGACTACTCTCGCCATCTGGGTGTTCAAAACTGAAATAAGTTTTCAAACTCGCGCGCTACAGTATCCCAAAGTGGGGTCCATTTTAAGACAAGTTGACCGAAGCTAGTCAAATCGCATGTCAAAGTGAAGCGCTCGAGCTCCTGAGCACGAATCCGACAACAAAAGGTTTCAAAAGTTTAAACAGAGAGCTACAGTAACCAAAACGCGTCGAAAACTGAAAAGGACACGCTTGCTTCGGGCTTAATAACTCGCTTGTCTGACGTCGCTGAGTTGAGTTCGACACATCGACGAGTAGCCCTCGGACTACTCTCGCGAACTGTGACGTCGAAATAATAACAAGTTTTAAAAGTTGCGCGCTACAGTATCCCAAAGTATTATCCGCGAAAAGTCAAAACTTCATCGAACCAGGTCGAATCGCATATCAAAATGAAGCGCTCGACCTCCTGAGCAAGAATCCGACAACAAAAAGTTTCAAAAGGTCAGTGAGAGGGCTACAGTAACCAAAACGCGATGAAAACTGCAGACTTTTGTTTGTTAGATCTTGGCACTCGTGCGTTGCAGAGGAGCGATCTTGACATCGCTGAAGAGCTCACTGCAAGCCAGCATCAAATCATGCTCACAATTAACCTGTAGCTTTGCGTTAGATTCCAGTGTTTTTTTAAATTTAGTCTGAAAAGATGATTTTCTTGGTGTAAAAAATTAAACCCGAGCGATACCAATGTTGCGTAGCAAGACCACTCCAAAAAGTGTAGTCGCGAGGAGAGTCAAAGACGCTGCACGAAACCGGAAAGGGCCTTGCTACAATCTCAGTAAAAAGTCAAAGCTCAAAATCGCTCCGCTTCTTAAAAGAGATTTGTTGGGGCATGTAGCCACAAGTGACGGCTGAAATCGACTGCCCTAAAACGCGTATGGGCGCTTATGTGGCGTCAATTTTAGGTCACTAGAGTGTGTCTCAAACCATCTAACTAAACACCCGTGGGCTTGTAATCAACGCTTGCGTTTACAGCTCTTGTCATTCTGCTGCATTTACAACATATTTCTTCCAGATTTCCTACAGCACCGAAGGCGTCACGGAGTTCTACATTGACCTAGAAGGAATAAGCACCGCCACGAAAGATC
>JASAMZ010006935.1:17500-76425 GCA_030248115.1 Linhomoeus sp. GSCO2_2 | reverse complement strand
AATGGCCTCGGCAAACTGTATACTCAGTGTAGTGTTACCTGACTTAATCAAATGCCAGCCCTCTGACTGATCACCTGTTGTATCAAACACCAGAAACATGAAGCCATTGCCATAGTCGTAGTATGAAATACCATTGCCTACGGAATTCTCCTCAGCTAGTCCTTGGAAGTTCAGTCCATCCAACATACTTAGGTAAGCACGTGTGTACCGGCCATTGGCAAAGTCCATTTTAAGCGGATTCCTTGGCGTTGGAATAGAACAAACGTGAAGTTGAACTCGCGCCATACTAAAGTGCTTAAAATTAAACGGTGACAGACTGTAGGCTCCATTATAGGCATTGGTGCTGACAGCTGCAATGACCACTCGTCTTGGAACTTGGCCAGATGCAAGAAGTACTTCGTGGATCTCTCGCCTCCCTCCATCCACATGGATCGTTTTCAAAATCGTGCGACGAAAGGCATATCGGGCTGGCTGGTGCAGAAGCTTCTGCTCTAGTGCTAGGCTCATGCTTGGCAAAATCATGACCTTTCTGGCTAGCCATGCCATATTGTGAACTTTGACTTTGTAGGTTGGATTCGCTTCAGCAGTCTGTAGCACGAAAGCATGGGAGTTTCTGTAGACTTCCATTCGAATTTGCATCCGATTCAGTAGCAGCTTGTCATGGCTAAAGCAGTCTGCGTGCAAAGGAACTAGAAGGTCCACCTTTCGACTTTCATCTATCATTTGGCCACGAGCCTGATAGCCCCCATTGTTTTTTGCATCAATAATGCCAGCTTCATCTAAGTAGTATCCTGCTGACTGCAGTACTGTCTTCTTAATTGCCTTTGAACAATTTAGTGTAGCATCGAAGTAGCTTCTGTAGGCGTACGTGTCTCCAGAGTCATACACTAGGCGATTGGCAAAGTAGATTTTGATCTGACGCACCAGAGCAGCCCCAGTGTTAGTTCACAGGTGCAACCACATATTCCTTCTCACCATCTTCGTTCTCATCGATAGCTGGCAGTGCAGAGCCATCTGACTGTGTGACTGACAGGGAAATGTGCAAGTAACTTGTGGACATGTCGAGCAGATCAGAGTCATTTTCGAGCACAAACTCAATGGGGGCCAGCGTTTCAGATGGAATGGGGTTTTTGGGGAATATTTCTGACCAGTACGATCCTTCAATTACAACCTGAGTTGGTGGCACAGAAAATAGATCCAACGCGGTGCTACTTGCTAAAGCACTAGACGAATCAATGATTTGCTGAGCCATGATCTATTTTGAGGGGTCAGGGAAGAAGATTCCCAAGGCGTCTTTCTTCATATAGCGCTTTGTGGCCTTCTTTGGTTGATTCTTCTTGGTATTTATACTTTTCACAGAGGTTGCAGTGAGTGCTCGTGTAGATTTAGCTTTTCCTAATCCTTTGCCCTCCTGCTGTTGCATAGCTTTAACCAGCTGCTTAGCCCCTCTGCGTACAGCACGTTTGGCCCCAACCTTCAAATGTTGCGCTGCAGCTTCCTTCAGATCAGTACCGTCTGCCACATCTGTAGCTACCCCTGCAGCAGTCCTCAGAGCTTCTTTTCCAACTCCTTTTGCCACTGATTTTGCAATGGGAAAGATAAACTTCCAAATGCTCCGAAACAAGTTGCCAACTCCTGCACCACGCTGGTACTGCATGCCATGGTAAACGGGAAATGCGCCATAACCCAACTGCAGTGCAGTGGGTGGGTAAAACGTTGCCCGCATTGTGTTGCGTTTTGTTTTTAACACACGATTATCAGAATTATCCAACCACGTAACCACGTGATACATAGCCTTATATTTATAGTAATCACACTAGCAATGACATCTGAAATGACATGGGGCACAGCAGCAGAATCGTCACTGAGAAATCTGTGGTGGTGGATTCCACTTCTTAATACTTGGGTTTGGCAATAGGTAGCCAACAGCACCACTGAGCGTTGCCAGCCAGTACTTGGAGTCACCACTTTTCAGTGAGAGGTTGACAAGGGCTGTCACCACCAATATGTACACTAGGACAACTTGGCATGCAAATACAACTTCACTCTGGGGCACCAAACGCCTGAAGCAGTTCCATCGTGTTGATCCGGTAGAACCATTGTCACTGGTAGGAACCTCCATGTCTCTACTTTTGAGTGGCTTTTGCAGTGCTGGCTCTTGAAGTTGTCCTTGCTCTAGTCCTTTTATAGTTGTTTCTCGGGATCAGATTGGGGCTGACTGGACTTAGTTCCGCACTATAGAATATTCCCTCAACGTCTTCTCCATTTAGATCCTGCAACTTGTAGGTCCCTGGGTGTCTGTACTTTAGAAAATCGACAATCTTAAATATCTCTGTAGTGTAATTTGGGAGGTATCCCTTCTCAAACGTCTTCTTTTCTTTAGAAATTCTAACGAATTGTCCGATTTTGTACTTCTGCGTAGGCTTCAATGGAGGCTTGCCATCAAGTATCTGCCTCACTTTGTATTCATTGTAATGGCTCACATCCGAGGGCCGGAATTTTGTAACTCTGCACACTGTATTGTTGATCGCTTTTGTGATTTTTGGGAGTACTGTGAGATATTCAAAAGTTTTGTGATGTGTGAAATGTTTAAACATTCTGTTTTTGATGGTACGAATCATACGCTCTGCAACCATTGCCTTGACATCAGGAGATGTTGCATAAATCTTCTGAATTCCCTGCTCTGTCAGGAACTGGCTGGTCTCACCAAGCCACTCTTTGCCTCTATCTAGGGTCAAACACCAAGGTTTGTTGCCGGCCTTAAAGATGTCTTTGAATCCTTTCACAACATCTGTTGGCTTCTTTGTTTTAAGTGGCGTGGTCATGCAGAGGCGACTGAATATGTCTACTGCCACGAGCACATATGAGTAGCCCTTGTTGTATGGCTTTAAGGCTTGGAGATCCATTAAGTCTGCCATTCAATGCGTGTGCAAGCCACTCTCTGTAACTTTGTTCCGGGTGTACTTCTTTCGGCGTGGCTTGTGTAGAGTGTAGACGTCTTTTGTCTCCAAGTATTCCTTAACCTTCTTTTAGTGTCACTGAAGGATTCCTTGCTTTTGCTTCACGGTACAGTGTACTACTGCCAGCAAGATATGCACTGCTGTTAGGATTTAGATACAGGCCATCAAGTAGTTTCTCCATGATTAACTGCAGAGCAGACACTGCACCCTTAATATAGTGGTGACCAGTTTTGGAGTGGACCTATCACTCATGTACCTAACATCACTTTGTGTATCACAGAATTGCTTCTTTCCAATTGCTGCAGGCGGAACTCCCAGATCAAGTAGCACTTCTCGGAACTGCCCCCAACCAGCTGGAGCCCGTTTTGTTTCCCTTGAAGCGAAATCAATTAGTTTGTGTAGATTAGTTCCATGAATCACTCGGCCATCAATGACAGCTTCGTTCTGGTGGTTCCAGGACAGTCTGTTCACTGGTGCAGTTTCAATGAATTCAATCAGGCGAGTAGCGGCTTCTTTCTTTGTGATGGGAATTCCACTGACAATGTCTGAGAATGGCAGATGCCTGGTGGAGTCCCTGACTCTTGGTTGTTGTGACTTTACTGAAATTTCACGTGGCCTATTCTTTGATTCCACAGCTTGGAGATACTTACTCAGCATGTCATGGTAGAGTTTGGCTTTCAGATCGATGGGTACATTAACAGTATCCAGTATGGCTTTCATATCTTTATCAAGTTCACTCATTTGAGAAGCAGCACTGTTCACTTCTTTATTGCCATTTTGAAATGAGCCAATTAAATCATGTGGCACAAGAGCTAACTTTTTCACTGCTTCCATCACTTTTTGGACATGTGGTCAATTAGAAGCGACGCTGCAATAGAAATGACAGATGCCAACAGAGCTAGTGGCAGCCCTTTGCCTGCCTGCTTGACAAGCAGCTTCCTTTTAGCCGAGAGGGACACTTTCTTTGCAGCCAAGGTGCGTACGTGGTTCTGGTGCTTCAGTAAGTTTTCCCTTTGTTTCTTTGAAAGTTTGATATTTCCCTCAACAATATTGTGAGAACAGTCACAAATGCATTTAATAAAGTCGTTATCCACAGCTGACAACAGAGCACGCTGTAACTTAGGGTTTGACTTATATAGAGTCTTTAGCAATTCAGCATGTTTCTGCAACCTGGCAGCCATAATCACCAGTATCACTAGGGTAATCATGCAAACTAGTCACTCTATTTATATGCTTTGCATGGTACGTATGCAAATGGAGTGTCAAATATGTTTGTTCGTAGCCTGATTTTATCATCACACGTCTGATGTAAATCAATCAACAGGTAGCCGTGCTTCTCCTTCGTTGCGTCCTTGTATGCTTGTTCAAGCACCTTTGTATTGCGCCCATACATTTGACGCCCCATGTTTGACACCTGGAGAGTGTCAGCTGGGTTCTTGAACATAACGATGTAGCTCGCATTAAGTCGTACAGTCCTCTGATTCTTGTAGAATAAATTGTGGGTTAGGTAAATCAGCGTCAGATTCCAGTGGCTGCTGCCCTTTGTGAACAAAGTTGTCAAGACTTCTCCGTTGGCAGTGGTGCATGCTTCTTGCATCAAATCGTCACAGACGACGATCTTTGGCCTAGTGTCACTCTTCAGTGACTGCAAGTCAGGCAAGCCTTCAACAAACCGAACATTGTCTTGTACCAAGTCTTCATACTGTGGCTGCCACTCCGAATAGCACCAGTAAACAAGTTCAGGTGGTACTGTAAATAGCCTGCTTCTTTCAGAAATCAACCGTTTTGTAAAGACCATTTTACCTGACATGCTCGGGCCGCTAATGACAATTCGGCAAGGATGCACAAAGCGGATGTCATATGACTCCATTGTGAGTGCTGTGACAGACTGTGTAGTAACAGTGTTATATGTACATATTGCTGTATTTATACCTATGATGACTAACTTCTGTGGTATGCTACGACGACGACGACGACGACGACGACGACGACGACGACGACGACGATGACGACGACGACCGAAGCCACTTTGCGGTGCCTACGTACTGTACGTACCAGCATTCGCCAATCCGTAGTTGGGCCTGGACTGGCCAGTAGTTGCGTATGGACTGGCCAGAGTGTAACTGGACAGTCCGTGATACTGCGTCCAGGGATACTGTAACTGGACAGTCCGTGATACTGCGTCCAGGGATACTGTAACTGGCCAGTCTGTGATTTACGTGTCTAACCAGGTACTACTACTTTGGGTTTAGCCAATAGACATTTGGGTTTAGCCCGTAGGAGATTTCAGATAGATCTAAAGACATTTGCCATAGATCTAAAGCAGTTTGATGCTGTGCCCCTGCCAGTGCATGCAGTGCCTGCGAATACACTTTGGAGTCTCACAACGACAACTCTTTAATGAATGGTGACAATATAGAGAGCTTTTGGCGCGAAATCAAACGTCAGTCGCACTGCGCCTTGCCTTCTGTGCTCAGAATGTACTGGCGCAGTTGATATTTTCGAAATATTTTGGAATTTAGACATCGACCAAAGTCCACAAACCTTCATGCAAAACTACAGGCTAGGACGGTCAGTTTAAGCTATAGATCATCGCGATCCATCAACCGTAGCGAGAGCTAGAGCGTTTACAGACAAACACACGGACAGAGTTAGGCGCCATAGTATATAGGACTAGAGCCTTTAGCCCATAGGAGAATCTCTACGGTCAATAGCCCATGGATAATGAAGACATAACAGTTAGATCTCAAGTCATTTGACACTTTGCCCCTGCCAGTGCCTGCATTTAGGATCGCACCAGCTGCCATGCCTGTAAATACACAATAGCCACTTGGGTTTAGCCTGTAGTCACTTGTGTTTAGCCCATAGGACATTTCAGATAGGTCTCAAGCCATTCGACACTGTGCCCATGCCAGTGCCGACGTTTAGGATCTCACCAGCCCCCATGCCTGCAAATACACAATTGACGCTTGGGATTAGCCTGTAGACATTTGGGTTTAGCCAATAGGACGTTTCACATAGATCTCAAGCCGTTTGACACTGTGCCTCTGCCAGTGTCTACATTTAGACTCATGCCAGCTCTCATGCCTGTAACTACACAATAGACACTTGGGTTTAGCCCGTAGACATTTGGGTTTAGCCCGTAGGAGATTTCAGATAGATCTAAAGACATCTGACATAGATCCAGGATAGTTTGATGTTGTGCCCCTGCCAGTGCATGCAGTGCCTGCGAATACACTTTGGAGTCTCGCAACGACAGCTCTTTAGCGAATGGTGACACTGTAAAGAGCGTTTGGCACGAAATCAAACGTCAGTCACTGCGTGTGCTGCCTTCTGTGCTCAAAATGTACTGGTGCAGCTGATATTGGCGAAATATTGTGGAATTTAGTTACCAGTCAAAGTTCTAAAATAGGAGGTGCAAAACTACAGTGTATGGCGGTCGGTTTAAGCCATAGATCGTCGCGATCCGTCAACTGTAGCTAGAGTTATGGCATCCACAGAGCCACAAACAAACAAACACACGGACAGACTCTTGCCGCTTGCCGCTTAGTAATAAGGATTATAGAATTTGCGATCTTTGGAGTGTCAACGCTAATTTTCACCTAAACAATGATAGGGCGTCGTCCAATTCATACCTTTTTCAATCGAAACTGAGGGCGTCGTCTCACTTTGACGCGTCTATTGCACTGTTTGTCAATGGAGTACGTCTAGGAGGAATACGACGTCCACGGCGATGGTCCTCCTCCTGGGCGTACTCCATTGAAAAGTCGTTGCATTTAGATGCATTGTGGCCACTTTGTCTCTTTTAGAGGCTTTTACTGCACTGTGTGCCTGCGGCAAATTTCTCTGAACCATTTATGGATCAGTTGCCACAATTATAAGTGTGCCTGCGGCGATTCTTCTGATCCATATGTGGATCAGGTACCACGAACAAATCCAAGACCAATTGCGGCGATACCCCACGAGAAATCGTCGACTAAATATCTAGCGGCACTTCACTATCCAGTGCACATTAATGCGCACACGCTCTCAAGTTTACACTGATGCCAACGTGGTGCCACAGTTTTTCGACAAAGGAGGTATAAATTGGAACGCTCATAACTCGGGCTAGACTTGGCCGATTGAGGCGAATATTTTTTTTTATTCGATAGGTCAAAGCACTGTAAGGGATAGATGCGCCTGCATTCGACTGCACCACCAAATTGCTATGGCTCCACAGCTTCTTTGCAGGTTTTCAACATGTCAACAACCGTCCTTTCGACTGCGTGAATGCGACCATGAAGAAGAGGGGCTTCTCTCACGTGGCTAACGAGAGCGAAGCTCTGAAGAATGCCTCCACTGCGCCCTGGCTCAAGAACAACATCATCATCCTCTATACTAATCTCGCGATATCTGTCTGTCTGTGACCACGATAACTCTCGACAGCGGCGACGGATCCGGGACATCTATACACGAAAGAACCGCCTTCCGCCGGGGACCATCTGGCGAAAGTTTTGTCTTCGGCCACCGCCTAAATTCCACCGAAATTGGGCAAATATCGGCTGCGCAGTACATCGTATGGGTCCAACTTCGCAGTTTGAATTCGCGTCGTACAGTAAGACCCCCAGTTTATCACAAGTTCGTTTACACACGCTTTATTTGTTCCGTTGCGCTTTATGCGATGGCGCACTTCTGTTGAACTAATGTTCGCACCAGGTCTTAGGCTTTCGCAATGGTGCAGGCGCAGCAACGTCGTAGGAACAACGGACGTCGCAGAAACAACGCTGCGATAACCGCTCTCTCTCTCACTGGGCGATACTTAGATGCGCAAGGACAGAAGTTGGATGCTATGATGCCGAGGGCGCGACTTGCGCTACAACAGGCAGCGAGTACCCACACAAGTGCGTGAGTTGCGCGACAACAGGCTCCCAATTCCGCTCGAACGCGTGAGTTGCGCGACAACAGGCTCCCAATTCCGCTCGAACGCGTGAGTCATGCGACAACGGGCTCCGAATATTTCCTCGCACGAATGACATCAGTGTCTGGAGCTGCAGCGCGTCAGTTGCGCGACATCGGTCTCTGAAGCTGCAGCGCGTCAGCTGCGCGCCATTGCTCTCTGAAGCTGCAACACGTTATTCATGGGCTATAGACTCTAGCAACACTAAACACTGCGCGCAGTTGACGTGCGCTCTTATGAGTGCCAATTCCACTCAACAACCAACAAACGACGTTGGCACAGCTGGATAGAGCGCCGGTTTGTGGATCGATAGGTCCATGGATTGATTCCCGGTGGGGTCAATACGTTTTGCTACTTAGAATTTCTTTTGAAACAATTTGTTTTGCCAATCAGCAATCCTGACGAGACCCAAGACGTTCGAATCACTTGATGCGGAGAAATTTCGACCATTCATTGCAGTTAGCGGCTCATGAACGCCATAACTTTAGCCAGTTGTCGAATCGCGATTGCACCTTACTTAAACTGACACGTTCTATGATCTGAGAAGTTTCACAAAGATGCAAACATCTACAAGCTAAGCTCAAAAGCCTTTTGAAGTGTGTTCACAGGCGCAGTATTCACATGCACAGGGAGGATCGCTTCCTTTTCGCTAACCAATAGCAAGAATGGAACCAAGTTACAGTAATTGTAGGCAGTATAGGCAGTGGAACACGAGCTACCTGAAATCATCCATGGGCTAAAAGCTAAAGCGAAGCGCCCATATGGCATGCCATGGGTGACCCATGCTGCATGTTGTGAACCTGTTGTGTTGCGTCATGAGTCGCTTCATGTTTCAACTATCTTGCCTAACGATAGTTCTTAGAGATTTTCCTACGGGCTATGTCTATGGGCTAACGCCAATTAACTATGGGCTAAATTCAAACACCCATAAGGTATATTCACAAAACTGGTTGAACCGTGGCACAGACACACTCTGAAGTCTGCAATCGTCTATTGGGTAAAGCCAAACATTTACTGTGTGAGCCATTGACTGGAGCACGTTATGACTGGTGGTGTGCCATGGGTTGCATCATGTTTTGACTATTGATGGTTGCCTAACAACAGTCCTCTTTGGACAATGCAGATTCTCCTATGGGCTAACCACCACTAGTCAACTACTATGTCAGAAACCGTGATCCTTAGGCTTTCCGTGACGTGTGTACCGCGTTTCGTGTTACCCTGCACTTTTCTGCAAAGTCAAATTTCTCTTTCGGAGCTTGCGGCGACGCATTGATAGACAGGCGTGATGCTGATATTTGCAGCAATGAATTAAAAATTATAAGATATGCTTACTTTTGCGCCAGGCTTCCACGAACTTGGCTTTGTAGACAGAAACATCCCAAGTAGAAATGTTTTGTCGCTCTTCTAAGTACGTGGTTCTCTTTTAGTCTGTTTCAAGATGCTTAGATGTTTTTTGGTTCTAGCTTGTCGTTTGTCGTTTGTGTATGTATTTTCTTTTCCCAAGTTTTAGCGACCTTTCCCTTGGCTGGCGAGGCAATACCCCTTCCGAGCTAGGTGTCCGCCCTCACCACTCATGGGCACCTCAATTTCCACCACTCATGGTGATACCCCTCATCATCAAATTCGACGCACCTTTGCGAAAGTTATGGCGTCCTGATTTTTTACTTAGTATAAATTTGAATTTTTGAATTTTCGCAAAATTCTTCTACTACCGGAATTTTCTAGTTTTTTGTCCAGGCTGCGCGTCGACTCAGCCTACATATCTAACGCAAAAAGCCGCTTGGCGATCCGATTTGTGTAGCGCGAGAAAAGCTGTTAAGATGATTCTGTTCAACCCGACTCCCCCTATAGCACTCCTGCTTTTGCAAAGCAGAGTGCCAAAAAGGTGGAGTTGTTTTATTAATACAGAGTGGTTTGTGAGTGCTCTAAAGTGGAAGAGCAAAAGAGTGAAAACTTTTGTAAAGTGTTTCGAAGCCTTTCCGATATATGATGCGCGCCCGCCCAGAGTCCACTATTCAGGGGCTACTTGTGACACACTTCTTTCTAAGGGGCTGTTGCAAGGCAACATTGGGATCGGCCGGGATTAATTTTTTTTAGCAAGACACACGCATTTCCGAGTGGTTGTTGCAAGGCAACATTTGGATCGCCCGGGATAACTTTATTGAGCAAAGCTTGAAAGTTTATTAGTCAAGGTTTAGAAAAACAAAAGTGCTTCTTTTGGAATGAGTGACAAACAACTGTCACAACGTAAGCTTTCAAACGTGTCGAACGAATGTCGGTCTACAACGTAAGACGAACGAGTTACAGCTGTTATAGCACTCGAAACGCCGAGAATTTCGATTTCCATGGTGCGTATTCTACTAATGGGAAAAGTTTATGCGTCGCATTAAAGAGCATGCCAACACCTTTCAAATGGCATGTCGATTGTCGCACTACGACGCAGTAGCGGATCCAGGGAGGGGGGGGGGGGGCGGTTGTGCGTCCGCCCCCCCCCCCATTCGCCCAAACCGCCCCCCCCCCATACCGCCCTCCCAAGAAAAAAATTTGCGTAGTAGCATGTTCAGAGGCAAAAAAAATTTAGCGTTATATTATACAGTTTTGTAACCTGAAAAGGCCAAAATCGGCAAAATTTTTGCCTGCGGCGCTATTTTAAGGCAATTTTGCAACAGGAAACGCCAAAATCGGAGCAATGTTTCGCCTGCGGCGCAAATTTTTTGATGTACTTTTATAGCGTCTTGGTCCCCCCCTGTGGCCTCAAAGATTCGCCCCCCCCCCCATTCCAAAATCCTGGATCCGGCACTACTACGACGTAAGACGAGTGAGTTCGAGCCATATTCCGGTTTTACATTTGGGCAACAAAACAACTGTTACGTGAGTTTTCAAACGGTCGAACGAATGTCACTCTACAACGTAAGACGAGCGAGTTAGAGCCGTTATAGTGCTCAAAACGTCGCGAATATCCATTTTTCATGCTGCGTATTTTACTAAGTGAAAAAATTTATGCAGTCGCATGAAAGAGCACGTTGAGACCTTTCAAATGACGCGGCGATTGTCGCTCTACGACGTAAGACGGGCGAGTTAGAACCGCTTTGCGTTTTGGGCCTTCGGGTCACTGTAACTCGCGAAATTCAAATTATTGAGTCTCAACTCCTCTTAGCGCAATTATCAGGGAGTCGAGACCTATCGAATGAACCCAAGAGCGTCTCGGTGCGACTTTCCTACGAAAATGTCAATTTTCTCAGCACGTGTTTTACCACTAAAATGCTTGTTTCGTGATGGTATAAACGTATGGTGGTCTGCTTTCTGTCGCTCGGGTCGGAATGCTTGATACAGGGACTCCTGCCTTACTACTGTAAGCCTGCTGGTGGTGGTCAACTCTCCTTCAACTCTCTGAGGTTAATTGGGGGCCCAAATATGGGACGAGAGTGGCTCTAACAAAACTGTTGCTGCGCTATGGCAACCTCCCAAAGAGAATCTCGACTTCGCACGAAAAGTAAACACAGATGCACGGTAAGGTTAACACGCAATACACAAGTCACGGAAAGCCTAAGGATCACGGTCTCTGACATAGTAGTTGATGTTGTTCTTGAGCCAGGGCGCAGTGGAGGCATTCTTCAGATCTTCGCTCTCGTTAGCCACGTGAGAGAAGCCCCTCTTCTTCATGGTCGCATTCACGTAGTCGAAAGGACGGTTGTTGACGTGTTGAAAACCTGCAAAGAAGCTGTGGAGCCATACATAACAATTTGGTGGTGCAGTCGAATGCAGGCGGATCTAGGTACATATCCCTCACAGAGCTTGCACTATGTAACTGCACGAGTAGTGCTATGTACGTACAATCAAGGAAGAGTAGGAGTGCTAGCTATAGCTAACCCACCGCCCTGTTCAAGTCTAGCCCAGCTGAGAATGACGGCTTCCGTTGCGAATCTGACGAGGTTGTCCACAAAGGTCGACTCGAACTGCGCCGGTATGTGCTCGGCCACCTGCAGAGGAGAAGGGACATTTTGGGACTTCACATCCTCAGTGCCAGCGATGATGCGGATAGTGAACTGCACAATATTATGAATGCACCTCCATGGAGATGACGACGTCGTATGCTGGCAGAAAGTAGTGGGGCTGTGAGAGGTCCAGATAGCGCGTCCTTCTCTTGGAGGCCTCGTAGCTGTCGGGGGCCCCGTCATAGGAGTCGTACACCTCCACAGCCTTCTCCACCAGCTCCTTGTAGTAGCCTGCCATCATGAACACTGCCCGCTCTACATACCACCCACCTCTCGACTCGTCTCCTACTCACTCGCCGACTACATTTACGCTTTACATTACATTACAACGAGTTCTACAATGGAATGGACTGGCCCGCCCACCCACCCAATCCATCTCCGAAGCTAGCCACCCGCTTTCCATTGAGCAGCGTTCGGAAATAGTCGGCCAACGAATCATCGGTCACATGACCCGTTGTGTTCATGGCGTGACAGTAGGCGCCCGAGCTCGTGGCCTGAAGGAGTGAAAGGCCAGTGAAGATACAGTCTACATAGAAGCAATTCGCAGGAGTCAGAAGAGCGACTCACGACGCCCGTTGTGTTCTTCAACAGGCACTGGAGAGTGGCCAGTTGATGGAGGGTCTCGTTCATTTTCTTGGACAAATCCACCAGCTTCTCCTCAGCGTCCTTGAAGCGGCCACCCTGCCGCCGGCCCTTCGTCGTCGCCGACTGCAGAGAAGTCGGCAGGCGGGACACCCACTCGCGGGGGACGCCGCCCTTTTGCCGCACCAGCAGACAGGCCGTGAAGAGAAGGACCGCCGCCAGGCAGCAGTAGAAGACGACCGACTTCTTCCCCACGGCAGGAGGAATCGACGACGACCTTCTTCTCTCGGCCATTGGGACGAACTTGCCACCTACGTATATGTAAGCTTTGACCTTCCCCCCTTCTATTCTTTGTAAACAAAGAAATAAAGAAGCAACCAACAAGAATGAATTCGGTCAGGCAAGTTCGGCGTCTAAGTGCGGGCTATTGTACATACGCAGGTGTAAACAATGGGTCTGCACGATGCCACGACAGACAGCAACAACAGATCAATACGACGCCGTCACTGCCACGTGCCACGCGCCTGTGCTAATTGGCTCGCCCTGCGCCCACAGTCCACAAGAGTCAGTCGGCGTCGCAGTCCTTCAGGTCGAACCGCTCTAAGCCTCAGTTGAGTTACGGACAGAGGAACGAACAGACAAGAGCGTCCGTATATATGACACACCCAGAATGCGCAACCACCCAGAAGATGCCATTTCTGGGTGGTGGCCACCCAAACTGCGCAATATGGCGCCTTCTGGGTGGTCACCACCCAGACTACACAATAGTCGCTGGCCTCTTGTTTCTTTGTATTAAACAGAGACAAGACAGAGTATATTCCTTCTAGTTCAGGCTATGCTTAGGCTTGCCCTGCCCCCACAGTCCACAAGAGTCAGTCGGCATCGCAGTCTGGCAGGTCGAAGCTTAGGCTTAACGCGACCGGTGACCGACGCGGAGCGCGCCCTGAAGTTGGTGGTCGCGCTAATCCTCAGCTGAGACCCGCCAGGCGCGACGTCGACCGAGTTTTAGTGCAAACTGTAAGTGGGGTGAACACTCCTCCATTTACTTTACCTCCTACTCAGGCCGGCTGTGCCCCTTCCCTGCTATCGCTTCTGGAAGCTTTCGCTCATGTGAATTGCGCATTCTGGGTGGATTGCGGAAAGTGCGTGTAACATATATATCTTACGTCTAGTCCCGTCCGTATTTGTCCAGAATCCATATTTACGGAGTCCAGAATCCGTAGTGGAGGAAGGCGCAGGCCTGTATGCGTTTTCTGGGCGTCCAGAAAGCATCTTCGAGCAAATGCGCTGGGCGCTTACTCTGGCGTGAGCAGGTGGTGAAGTATACGGTGAAGTGTTCACCCCCACTTACAATTTGCACTAAAACTGCTCCGCGCGCCCTGAAGTCGGTCACCGGTCGCGTTGAGCCTAGGCTTCGACCCGCTAGACTGCGACGCCGACTGACTCTTGTGATCCGTTTCTGGGCGCAGAGCGAGCCTAAGCATAGCCTGATTTCAAAGGAAAATCCAATTTGCAGTAATTGCACATGTATGTATGTAACTTTTAAACACACCACCCACCCAAGTGACCGTACACTTCGCGAATACGGATTCTGGACAGAGCGCGTCCAGAATCCGTATATACGGATTTTGGACAGCGTCGCGCCCAAATTCCGTAAGGGGACAATTATTTGCAGCTTCCAGCTTTTAATTTGTAACTACAGCTTTCCGTTTAGAAGAACGCGCTTTTGACTGTCACCGCATTTCATTCTGAACAAAGCGCTTTTCATTTAGAACATTGCGCTTTTCGTCTAGAACAATGCGCTTGTAAGAACGTCGGCATCATAGAGGGGGCTATGTATATAGGAGCAGCTTTTCATTTTGAACAAAGCGCTATTCATTTTGAACAATGCGCTTTTCATTTTGAACAATGCGTTTTTAATTCTGCTGCTGTGAGACTGTGAGACTGTGCAAAAGTCCAGAACAAGCTTCGGTATTAAAAAGTTGAGTTTGTATTCTGACTGACATTGCAAAGAGTTGCGTTCTTTCTGCAGAGAGTGCGAGAGTTCATTACCCGCATGCTGCGCTTCACGAGCTCCCATTTCGCAAGAGGGTGTTGCGTAGCAATATTGATTTCGCTCGCGATTTGGCGTAGCAAAAAGCGATGTTAGCGTCAAAATGTCGATAATGGAGTTTTCCGCGACGCGTGTTTGCGTAATTGAACAAACTTTTGCAAACGCATGAAAGAACGCGTCGGAAGCTTTCACCTGACGTGTCGATTGTCGCTCTACGACGTAAGACGAACAAACTAGAGTCGTTTTGCGTTTCGACCTTCGGGGTACTGTGGCGCGCGCAATTCAACCCTTTAAATTTTTTACCGATGGGAGCACAAATGATCAGTGAGTCGAGAGCTATCCAATAAGCTCGAGATCGTCTCTACACGACGCTAGTTGCACGAGTTAGAGCGAGTTTGGTTCCGTGGTGCGTGTTTGCGTAATGGAAAGATTCTTACGGCCACGTGAAAGAACACGTCGAGAGCTTTCACCTGACGTGTCGATGGCCGCTCTACGACGTAAGGCGAGCGAGTTAGAGCTGTTTTGCGCTTTTGGACTTCTGGGTTACAGTACATGTAGCTCACGAAATTCATATTTTTGAGCTTCGACCAATCGAAGGACAAGTGATCAACGAGTGGAGAGCTATCCAATCAGCTGGAGATCGTCTCTCTAGGTCGACGTAAGTTGAGCGAGTTAGAGCGATTTTAGTGTCAAATTCTCGAGAATGGCGTCTTCCGCGGTGCGTGTTTGCGCAATTGAAAAAAGTTTTGCAGCCGCATGAAAGAACGCGTCGAGCGCTTTAATCTGACGTGTCGATTGCCGCTCTGCGACGTAAGACGAGCGAGCTACAGTAGAGCCGTTTTGCATTTTGACCTTGGGGTTACTGTAGCGAGCGCAATTCAAACTTTTAAATTTCAAAGCCTCTTAGCGGAACGATCAGTGAGCCGAGACCTATCCGTAGAGCCCAAGATCTCCGCTCTTCTACGAACTTCGGCTAGGGGGGGGGGGGGGGGTCCCCCCCCCCCCTCCTGTTACACGTAGGATCAAGGCCATAATAAAGTGAATAAATATGTATGTACCGGGTGTCCCAAAAATCCAGCCCCCCCATCCACAGCAAGCTGTAGAAAACTCTACGCAGCGAAACTTACGCAGATTAAAGGTCAATGTCTTGGCACATCTCATACCAATTTTCAGCGTCACATACCTACTCGTGCGGGAATTGTGGCGCAAAACGCAAAATTGGTCAATTTCTCAAGACTCGCAGCCTTCTGTGAGCTACAAGTTTCGCTACACTGGAGCTAATTTGATGCGACTTGTACCATTTTGAAGAGGATAAAACAAGCTTTCGAACGGTTTTGGAACGAAAATTGTATCTCATAGCACGCATGCGAACGATCGAAGCAAAGTCGATCGGCCGACCCCAAATCAGGACGTGCCAGCTCCTCTTCCTGCTGGGCGGCCTCCTCCACGAGGGCCAACAGCCGCGACTAATTTTGCGTTTTGCGTCATAATTCCTGCGTGAGTGGGTGTATGACGCTGAAAATTGGTATCAGATGTGCCAAGACATTGGTCTTTAATCTGTGTAAGTTTCATTGCGTAGAGTTTTCTATAGCTTGCTGTGGATGGGGGGGCTGGATTTATGGGACACCCGGTATGTAAGACATTTCATCTTCGCAAGTTGTATAGCTCTTGAAATATGGATTCCCAAAGGTTTCAATCGGCACGTGCGCGGGGCTTGGCTCACATACGCCGAACTCTACTGGTGCAACCTGGGCCGCCAGTCAAGGTGATCCGGTCACAGGGGGACCAATAGAAACTCATTTTAGTTTCAGCTTCAGCTTCAGTCAAAATTGTGGTGCTAGCAGAGTTTCAGTTTTAGTTTCAGTTTCAGTTATGGAATTCGCGCGAGTTTCGATTCAGTAACTGAAACTGAGGATCAGTTATTGAAGGTTCAGAAAGTTACAACGAATTGCTCAAAATCATTCTTGTGGGATACTACTTAGTGGACAAGAAAGCGAATTCAATACGTGGGATGACGTCATTGCATATGTGGACCTAAATATGAAGAAACGTCTACATATGTACAAAAATTTGGCTAGTAAATAGTATTATAGTAAATACAAAAATCTGGCTGAAATTCGGTAGAATTTGACATTCAAATAACTGAAACTAAACCATGAGTTTCAGTTTCAGTTTCAGTTATGGAATCCGCGCGAGTTTCGATTCAGTTTCAGTTAACTGATTGTAACTGAAACTGAAACTGAATATAGTTTAAGTTTCTATTGGCCACCCTGTCTGGTCAAGACCACCATAGGGCGAACAGATATGTAGAACATTAAATCTTGACAGGTTGTACGGTTCGTGAGATATGGATACTCAAATGCTGGAATTGGTACAGGCGTGGGGCCCAGCTCTAGCCGGCCGAGTTCTGTACGCTGGGCCGCCAGTCAAGGCGATCCGGCCAATTGGCCACCATAGGGTGAAAAAATGTGGAGAACATTTCATCCTTCTAACGGCAAATGCCTCTGGGCAGACCTGTCCACGCCTCAGACCCCCAATGGCCAGACCTGTCTGTGTCCCGTGCACGTACTGTACCACAGCAATCCATTCCAAGCAGACCATTCCCATCAAACCTGCTCTATGTGCCCCTCCTCCTCTGAAGTTGTCCACTGCGTGGACATGGACAGGTTGTGTATCTCAGGAAAGTTCTCCCCTAGTAGGGGTAAAGACAGGTGACTTTGTTCGTCTTTCTGAAGACTGATGATGAACTGGCTGTGTATTTCAGATGACTTCTCAGGCCTCTAAGCTACACCAACAAATTCAGCGTGCTCTTTTCTCGGGTGATAAACTCGCCTTCAAAGTGCACAGTGCAGCTCTGACTCTGAATTAGCACTAAGTCTAAGTACTTCGATACACCGTGTTGGCATGTGAAGCTTACTGCTTGTGCGCGTGGCTACACGGTGCTTGTTGATGTTCGAATGTGGGAAGTGGCGGAGGTCATCGCACTTGCAACACGTTGCGCTTCGCTCACTACGCACGCTTACATTACGTTGTTTGTGTGCTGCCGGAATTTTTACCCTCCAGATTATAAGTCTGGAGTGTATTCAGAAATGCAATAGAATAGCAAACGCTCGTGAAGTGGGTGTTTCAAAACGTTTTGCGTTGGGTAGGCCTAGTGAGGGTTCTGCTGCACGATTGGAGGGTCATGCTTCTGGACCCGGTTGGCGAGAAATTCAAAAGTTTACAATTTTATAGTTCTGAACTGGTCCCATTTATACAACACATAGCTAGAGAAAATTGTGCATACTGGTACACCGTATGCTACAGAGTGTATTTAAGATTGACTAGTCAGAAACTTTAATAACTTTGGCCTCACACAACCGATCATTGCGAAACTCGTCCACTTTCTAGATCCGTATGGTATATGTTTTTGTTAGTTTTTGCTCGCGTGCGCCAATGCTAGCGGAAACTAAAGGAGTCGCGCCAGGTGTACTCATTTTGCCTAATGGTGCACCTTCGTCGCTCTGTAACTTTGCCTGTTGTTGAGCAATGGCAATGCCACGTGTGCCATCCTATTCGCAATACATGGAGCTTTAATTTGATGTTTGAATCAAGTTTCTATCTTCTCGTGAGTTATAGCAGATCAAATCGGGCTCAAATTTTCTGGTGCGAGGAAAATCCTGGATCCGCAACTGAGCCGTATCTGGAGAACGTACCTACTACAGAACTAATGAGGTTCTCGACCTTTCACCCGGCAATTATCTCACCTTATGTCAGAGCGAATGAAACAATTTTTTCGCTTGGCCTCAGCCGAGCGAACCCTATCAAGAGCTCGGCGTGCGTACGTGAGTACGTATGTACGTACGTATGTACGTACGTGCGTATGTCACGCTCGCTTCGGGCTTTATAACTCGCTCGTCTGACGTCGTAGGGCGGAGTTTGAGACATCGTCGGGTAGCCCGCGGACTCCTATCGCCATCTGAGTGTCAACAAGCTGTTTTAAAAAAGTTGAGTTGTTTTATTAATACAGAGTGGTTTGTGAGTGTTTTAAAGTGGAAGAGTAAAAGAGTGGATACTTTTGTAAAGTGTTTCGAAGCCTTTCCGATATGACGCGCGCCCGCCCGAAGTCCACTATTCATGCGCTACTTCTGGCACTCTCCTTTCTGAGGGGTTCTTGCAAGGCAACATTGGGATCGCCCGGGATTAATTTTTTGAGCAAGACACACGCATTTCTGAGCGGTTGTTGCAAGGCAACATTGGGATCGCCCGGGATTAATTTTTTACAAGACAAAGTTGTTCGTAACACAAGGGTTAAAAAACAAATATATTTCTTTAGGAATGACCGTTCAACAACTGCCTCAACGTAAGCTTTCAAACGGTCGAACGAATGCCGCTCTACAACGTAAGACGAGCGAGTTAGGGCCGATTTGCCGATGTCCAATGAACCTTTGAGTTACTGTAGCTCGCCAAATTCAAAATTTCGAATCTCGACTTCTCTTAACGGAATGATTAGTGCGACGAACCTATTCAACAAACTCAAGATCGTCTCTCTACGACGGAAGACGAGCGAGTTAGAGAAGTGTTTCGTTTTAAACTTTTGGGTTACTCTAGCTCGCGATATTCAAACTTTTGAGTTTCTACCAATAGAAGAACAAATGATCAGTGAGTCAAGAGCTATCCAGCAACTCAAGATCGTCTCTCTACGACGCACGCTGAGCGAGTTAGAGCGATTTCTATGCTAAAAACGCGAGAATGTCGCTTTTCGTGGTGCGTGTTTGCGCAATTAACAAATTTTTTACGCCAAGTGAAAGAGCACGTCGAGATCTTTTAGTTGACCTATCGCACGGCGCTCTACGACGTAAGACGAGCGTGTTAGAACCGTTTTGCGTTTTGGACTTTCAGGTTACTTTAGCGCGCGCAATTCAAACGTTTGAAATTCGACTTCTCTTAACGGATTTATCAGTGTGCCGAAACCTATTCGACGAACTCAAGATCGTCTCTCTATGACGGAAGACGAGCCAGTTAGATAAGTTTCGCGTTTCAAACCTTTGGGTTACTGTAGCTCCCGAAATTCAAACTTTTGAGTTTCGACCAATAGAAGAACAAATGATCAGTGAGTCAAGAGCTATCCAACCAACCCAAGGTCATCTCGCTACGATGCACGCTGAGCGAGTTAGAGCGATTTCTGCCTTAAAAACGCGTTTTTCGTGGTGCGTGTTTGCGTAATTAAGAACATTTTTAATGCCAAGCGAAAGAGCACGTTGAGACCTTTTAGTTGACCTATCGCACGCCGCTCTACGACGTAAGACGAGCGAGTTAGAGCCGTTTTCCGTTTTCACATTCGGGGTACTGTAGCGCGCGAAATTCAAAGTTTTGAATTTCGAAACCTCTTAGCTGAATGATCAGTGAGTCAAGACCTTTCCGTAGAGCCCAAGATCGCCTTCCTACGACTTACCAACGCCGAGATCTGAGAGCGTGACGAACGAACGAACGAACGAACGGACGAACGCACGCACGATAAGCTCTCGTAGGGGTTCGCCCGGCTGAGGCCGGGCGAAAAAACTGAAATAAGTTTTCAAAATCGCGCGCTACAGTATCCCAAAGTGGGGTGCATTTTAAGACAAAAGTTGACTGAACCTAGTCAAATCGCATATCAAAGTGAAGCGCTCGAGCTCCTGAGCACGAATCCGACAACAAAAAGTTTCAAAAGTTTAAACAGAGAGCTACAGTAACCAAAACGCGTCGAAAACTGGAAACGACACGCTTGCTTCGGGCTTAATAACTCGCTTGTCTGACTTCGCTGGGTTGAGTTCGACACATCGACGGGTAGCCCTCGGACTACTCTCGCGAACTGTGACGTCGAAATAATAACAAGTTTTAAAAATTGCGCGCTACAGTATCCCGAAGTAATGTCCGCGAAAAGTCAAAACTTCATCGAACCTAGTCGAATCGCATATCAAAATGAAGCGCTCGACCTCCTGAGCAAGAATTCGACAATAAAAAGTTTCAAAAGGTCAATGAGAGGGCTACAGTAACCAAAACGCGATGAAAACTGCAGATTTTGGTTTGTTATATCTTGGCACTCGTGCGTTGCAGAGCGGCGGTCTTGACATTGCTGAAGAGCTCCCTGCAAGCCAACAATTAACCTGTAGTTTTGCGTTAGATTCCAGTGTCTTTTTTAAATTTAGTCTGAAAAGATGATTTTCTTGGTGTAAAGAATTAAACCCGAGCGATACCAATGTTGCGTAGCAAGACCACTCCAAAAAGTGTAGTCGCGAGTAGAGTCAAAGACGCTGCACGAACCCGGAAAGGGCCTTGCTACAATCTCAGTAAAAATTCAAAGCTCAAAACCACTCCGCTTTTTAAAAGAGACTTGTTGACGAATTTGAACGCAGACATGGCAAGACCGTATGTCAATAAGAATTTGTGGCATAGTTTTACTGCTTTAATAAATTCCAATTTCGAGATATTTAGAATTAAAATTTACAAAAATGTCAAAATCGACATTTTCGTCTAATGGCCAGAACAGCTGTTTATTGATGAATGTGCACTCGGAAACAGAAATGCGTACGCTGAACACAGGAATTCGCTCGCACCAAACTTTTGGCAAGTTTTTGTGTTGGATGTGACGTTTTCACACAGGCAGGAAACATCAGATAAACGGCGTCGTATCATGCCGATAACATATAGCGAACGCGGCGATATCACTGAGCTTCAGATCAGCTGTACAGACAACCGTATCGTGGGGATAGCTGCACTTGGCATAAAGGTACACATTCTCAAGACACTTTCTCCAGATGCGGCTAACGATGTGTACAAAGTTCACTGTACTGTTCACCAAAATTTGACAGACACAAAGTATAGGTTGACCTTTTTACACACACAGCTTGTTTCGCCCGGCCTCAGCCGGGCGAACCCCTACGAGAGCTTATCGTGCGTGCGTTCGTGCGTGCGTCCGTTACGCTCTCAGATCTCGCCGTTGGTAAGTCGTAGGAAGGAGATCTTGGACTTTATGGATAGGTCTCGACTCACTGAGAATTGCGCTAAGAGGTTTCGAAATTCAAAAGTTTGAATTTCGCGAGTTACAGTAACCCAAAGTTTCAAAACGGGACTGTCAGATCTCGACGTTGGTAAGTCGTAGGAAGGCGATCTTGGGCTTTATGGATAGCTCTAGACTGACTGATCATTCCGCTAAGAGGTTGCGAAATTCAAAAGTTTGAATTTCGCGCGTTACAGTAACCCAAAGGTTGAAAACGGAAAAAACGGCTCTAACTCGCTCGTCTTACGTCGTAGAGCGGCGTGCGATAGGTCACCTAACAGGTATCGACGCGCTCTTTCATCCGATTTAGATTTCGACATTTAAAGGTTTGAATTTCGCGAGTTACAGTAACCTGACGTTTCAAAACGCAACTGTCATATCTCGACGTTGGAAAGTCATAGGAAGGCGATCTTGGGCTCCACGGATAGGTCTCGACTCACTGGTAATTCCGCTAAGAGGTTGCAAACTTCAAAAGTTTGAATTTCGCGAGTTAGAGTAACTCAAATGTTGAAAACGGAAAACGCCTCTAACTCGCTCGTCTTACGTCGTAGAGCGGCGTGCGATAGGTCAACTAAAAGGTATCGACGCGCTCTTTCATTTGGCATTAAAGTTCTCTTAATTACGCAAACACGCACCACGAAAAGCGATATTCTCGCGTTTTTAACGCAGAAATCGCTCTACCTCGCTCAGCGTGCGTCGTAGAGAGACGATCTTGAGTTTTTTGGATAGCTCTCGACTCACTGATGGTTTGTTCTTCTATTGGTCGAAACACAAAAGTTTGAATATCGCGAGCTACAGTAACCCAAAGGTTCAAAACGCAAAACTTCTCTAACTCGCTCGTCTTCCGTCGTAGAGCGGCATTCGTTCGAACGTTTGAAAGCTTACGTTGAGGCAGTTGTTGAACACTCATTCCTAAATAAATACTTTTGTTTTTTAAAACCCTTGTCTTACGAACAACTTTGTCTGCTAAAAAAATTATTCCCGGGCGATCCCAATGTTGCCTTGCAACAACGGCTCAGAAATGCGTGTGTCTTGCTCAAAAAAATAATCCCGGGCGATCCCAATGTTGCCTTGCAACAACCGCTCGATAATGCGTGTGCCTTGCATTCCGGGCGATCCCAATGTTGCCTTGCAAGAACCGCTCAGAAATGCGTGTGCCTTGCTCAAAAAATTAATCCCGGGCGATCCCAATGTTGCCTTGCAAGAACCCCTCAGAAAGGAGTGGGTCAGAAGTAGCGCATGAATAGTGGACTCCGGGCGGGCGCGCGTCATATCGGAAAGGCTTCGAAATGCTTTACAAAAGTATCCACTCTTTAACTCTTCCACTTTAAAACGCTCACAAACACAAACAGCTTGTTAAAAGAGACTTGTTGGTGTGCGAATAGAAGATATCCTAACATAAATGTGTGCAAAATTTTATGTTGATTGATTGAGCCGTTCGTGGGCGGAATTTTTGAGGCCACAGGGGGGACCAAGATGCTATAAAGCCCATGATAAAATTTGCGCCGCAGGCAAAAATTTTTGCCGATTTTGGCTTATGTTAGTACAAAAAAACTTCAAAATAGCGCCGCAGGCAAAAATTTTTTGCTCTGGAGGTGCTGCCGCGCAATTTTTTTTCTCGGGAGGGGGAATGGGGGGGGGCGGTTTGGCTGAATGGGGGGGGGGGGGGGGGACGCACAACCGCCCCCCCCCTTTGGATCCGCTACAGGCGGTTTGGCTGAATGGGGGGGGGGCGGACGCACAACCGCCACCCCCCCCTTTCGATCCGCTACTGCCATGGGTATTCCAGGCAAACAGCTGTAGCTTTTGCACGTTATTGCCGACAGTCGTGAGATTTGCAGAAACACTAAGTTTAAATGTTCTGGACAGGGTCTGCGAATATCGACTTATTTGGTTTATTATCTCGTCAGATATGAGCACACAAAGACCGTAGGTTTGAGGATGGCGCTGACGGGCAGTGAATTTTGTCGAATCTTCTTTGCGCATCAGTTACTCAATAACGGCTCAACCAATCAACATAAAATTTTGCACAAATGTAAGTTAGGATATCTTCTATTAGCACACCAAAAATTGTTTCATTCGCTCAGACATAAAGTGACATATTTGCCGACAAACACCGTAGGTTTTGCCTGGCTCACCCTGTACTTCGCCGGTGGTGTAGGTACCATCGTCACAAATTCTGTCTATTTGCTGCTTTAGCGAGGTGGACCAGAAAATTCGCCGCAGGCATGAAGCGGATAGAAGGGTAAACTTGACGACGCCCTTTTCTTTTGGATTGAGAAACAAACATTGACACCTAAAATCGCAAATTGTGAAGTGTCGAAATATGGTAAATCTGGCACTTCCATATCCAGCTTCGTTTGTAAAAACTCGACTATTATATTGTATTCTGACTGACATTGTATTGAGTTTTAATCTTTTCGCAGAAAGTGTGAGGATTTGCCGCTCTTATCGCCCCGCCTCACGAGCGCCGCCTTCGTTGTGCTCCGCTTCACGAGCTCTCTCTCTTCGCAAGAGTGAATTGCGAAGCAATATTGAATTCGCCCGGGATTCATTATTTTTGAGCGAGAAAATACTCGCTTTTAAGTTCCGTATTAAAAGTAAGAGAAATTTGCAGTGCCGTATAATGTAGTGAGTGAATGAATGAAACACGTCATAATCGACTTCCACGGTGCGCGTTTCAGTAATTAAAATTTTTTGCTATCGCATGAAAAGGCACGTCGAGAGCTTTCATTTGAGGTGTCGATTGTCGTTCTACGACGTAAGACGGGCGAGTTAGAGCCGTTTTGCGTGTTTTGACATCCGGGTTACTGTAACTCGCGAAATTCTCAATTTTGAGTTTCAATCGATGGGAAGACAAATAACAAGCTTTGTCTAAAAACTGTGGCACCACGTTGGCATCAGTGCAAACTTGAGAGCGTGTGCGCGATAATGTGCACTGGATAGTGAAGTGCCGCTAGACATTTAGCCGACAATCTGGTGGGGTATAGCCGCAATTGGTCTTGGATTTGTTCGTGGTACCTGGTCCACATATGGATCAGAAGATTCGCCGCAGGCATACTTTGCGCTTATAATTGTGGCAACTGATCCATAAATGGATCAGAAAAATTCGCCGCAGGTACACAGTGCAATAAAAGTGTCTAAATGAGACGACGCCCTATTGAAAAGGGTATAAATGGGACGACGCCCTATTGAAAAGGGTATAAATGGGACGACGCCATATTCTTTTGGGATTAGTGCTCGATGCATCCACACAAAGATATGTTGAAATCTCAGCTGCTTGGAATTGTCGAAATTTAGAAATTCTGAAAAAAACGTTAAAAATATACCTAAATTCTTTAATTATAAAGTCTAGAACTATCTGGTAAATACTTGGCAGGCAATGCTCGACACATCTGTGCAACGAAATTTTAAAATTTAAGCTGTTTGAAATTATCAAAATTTGAGGATTTTAACAAAATCCTTGAAAATATCCCAGAATTCGCTTATTAAAAACTTAAAACGAGTTGCTAAATACTTGACATCCTATGCCCGACACAACCATATAAAGAAATTATAAAATTTCAACTGTCTGAAATTGTCGAAATTTGGGATTTTTGACAATATTTTTAAAAATACCCCTAATTTCGTTAATTATAAAATCTGAAACTATTTGATAAATACTTGGCAGACTATGCTCGACCCATCCGTGAAAAGAAAATTTGAAATATGAGTTGTTTGAAATTGTCGAAATTTGTGAATTTAAAAAAGACCCTTAAAAATATCCTAAATTTCGTTAATTATATTCGCTGAAACTATTTGCTAAATACTTGGCAGACTATGCTCGACGCATCCGTGCAAAGACATTTTGAAATTTAAGCTGTTTGAATTTGTCAAAATTTGGGATTTTTTACAAAAACCTTGAAAATATCCATAATTTTGTTAATTATAAAATCTGAAACTATTTGATAAATACTTGGCTGACTATGCTCGACACATCCGTGAAAAGAAATTTTGAAATATAAGCTGTTTGAAATTGTCGAAATTTGTGGATTTTAACAAAATCCTTAAAAATATCCTAAATTTTGTTAATTATATTTGCAGAAACTTTTTGCTAAATACTTGGCAGACTATGCTCGATACATCGGTGCAAAGGAGTTTCGAAATTTAAGCTGTTTGAATTTGTCGAAATTTGGGAATTTTGACAAAAACCTTGAAAATATCCCTAATTTCATGAATTCCAAAATCCAAAACTATGTCACAAATTCATCGCGTCTTATGCCCTTTCCATTTCAGCAAAAACTTTGCCGATACGACTTGCAAATAAAAGTGTCATTTTTGACATTTTCATATTTTAATTGTAAATATCTCGAAATAGCGAAATTAGCAACAGAAACGGACAACGGCACGTTACTCAGCGCATTTGACTCCATCGGGTGGCACTAACCGTCATGTCTAGTTTTGTGACACAGACACACAGACACACAGACACACACACGAACGGACAATAGCGTCCGTATATATACTCGCCGCGCTGGGGCGCGGCGAAATAAGGGCGTCGAGGCCTCTCCGACGGCCTTGAGATCGTATCTCTATGTCGCACGGCGAGCGAGTTGGAACGATTTTAGTGCCAAAATCACGAGAATGGCACTTTCTCTTGTGCATGTTAGAGCAATTGGAAAAGGTTTTGCTGCCACGTGGAAGAGCACGTCGAGAGCTGTCACCTGACGTGGCGATTGCCGCTCTACGACGTAATACGAGCGAGTTAGATCTGTTGGCTGTGTTGCACCTTTGGGTTACTGTAACTCGCGAAATTCAAATTTTTCAGTTTCGACCAATGGGAGAACAGATGATCAGTGAGCCGAGAACTACCCGATGAGCTCGTTTCGTCTCTCCCCGACGCAAGGTAAGCGAGTTAGAGCCTTTTCTAGCAAAAAATACCGAAAATGGCGTTTTCTTTTATGCGTGTTTGCGTAATTAAAAAAGTTTTGGTGCCACATGAAAGAGAACGTCGAGGGCTTTCACCTGACGTGTCGATTGCCGCTCTACGACGTAAGACGAGCGAGACAAGAGCCGTTTTGCGTTTCGACATTCGGGGTACTGTAGCGCGCGCAATTCAAACTTTTGAATCTCAAAACTAAGCTTGCAAAGCTCAATGAGTCGAGACCTATCCATTGAGCCCAAGATCGTCTCTCTACGACTTTCCACCGCCGATATCTGAGAGCGTTCTGTACGTACGTACGGACGGACGCACGCACGCCGAGCTCTCGTAGGGTGTCACCCGGCTGAGGCCGGGCGAAAAAATACCCTTAACGTTGATGAGCTCTGAAAGTCAAAAATATTTGCTTAACACAACACGCACGTCCGATGTGACCTTTGAATGCGAAACACCAGTCATTTGCTTGCTTTGCTTTCACGAAATCCTTGTTTGTGGAAGAATGAAACCCAGCATTGCAAGTCAAGGCAATATCCGACGTTGTGTTTTACTTGCTTGTTTGAAATGATGCTTGTGACCCTCCAGGGCCGGAAAATTCCCATCCGTTACGCTGTATGTGCGACAATTCGCCCAGTTTGTGGACGCTTGCGGAATTAGATTCAGTGTCGAAAAATTGCGTGAATTGCTGTGCTCATCGCCATTGCAGTGTCGAACTCCGATCACCCATTCTTCCTCTTCTTCTTGCTCTTCGCATTCTCAGAGCAGCTTGGCGGGCAGCTCGCAGGCGAACTCGCTGGCCAAGCCGCAGGTAATATCGACCCAGCCATCGTTTAGGAAGTCGAAGATGACGCAGTCTTCGCCGCCGGCGTCGCTGGGCTCGGTGGGAAGCCAGCGGGTGTAGTCGGCCGTGCCGCCGTCCACCCAGCGAAAGATGCCTTCCTCTTCGCTGTCGGTCAGACCGATCCAGACGTGCAGGTAGGCTCGGCCCATCAGGCCGACGTCGTTGGCGATAACTGAAGAACACACAGACAGATTCGCGGTAGACATTGTCCAAGGAGATGAGTTTCTCGTTCTCACGTTGCCGAAGTATGTCGTTGAGCCTCTTCGTCTTGGGAGCGAAGACATCGGCACCGAAGCTTTGACACGCCTTTCGGGCATCGTCAAAGGTCCTGCAAACACACAAGGTCGACGACGACGACGACGACGACGACGACGACGACGACGACGACGACGACGACGACGACGACGACGACGACGACGACGACGGCGGCGGCGGCGGCGGCGGCGGCGGCGGCGGCGGCGCGGCGGCGCGGCGGCGGCGGCGGCGGCGGCGGCGGCGGCGGCGGCGGCGGCGGCGGCGGCGGCGGCAGCAACGACGACGACGACGACGACGACGACGACGACGACGGCGACGACGACGACGACGACGACGACGACGACGACGACGACGAAGACGACGACCACGACGACGACGACGACGACGACGACGACGACGACGACGACGACGACGACGACGACGACGACGACGACGACGACGACGACGACGACGACGACGACGACGACGACGACGACGACGACGACGACGACGACGACGACGACGACGACGACGACGACGACGACGGCGACGGCGACGGCGACGGCGACGGCGACGGCGACGACGACAAAACACACTTCAGAAATTGGAAAACTCGAACGCAAGTGTTCGCGCCGCTGACAAACAGCCAGTCTGGCGGGCAAGGAACTTGCAACAGGTTTTCCTGCGCCGAGCGCTCATCGCGGCTTTCTCCATAAGCCGCCACGACTACGGCAGCCAAGATGGCTACTGAAAAGTAGGGTGTAACGCGTAGTGTACTCTGCTAACTGTTTATTAGTAGTACAGAGCCTTCGCAGTCAAGGCTTCTTACCCGTCACTTGGAAGCTTCGACCAAAACGGGCCATTGGCACAGAACTACTTCGCCTCCACGGTACAATTGGTTTCGCCTTGTCTCAGTCTGTTGCTTTCAGTGGTTGGTAGACGACTTTGGACCGCACTGATCGAAACAAGACAAACCCGGCGAGATATTCTTGTTGCTGCTATTTCGAAATGGGTATTTCAAGAGCGGCTGGTCAAACATGCAAATGTATGTGCAGCGCAGGCAAGCTTTGAACTTTGAGATCAAGCAGACCGCTTTGTACGAGTTGTCTGCAGAGAATTGTAGGAATGGCTCTTGCTTTGTACCGGGTGGTCCAGTTCCGGCGTAACTTCAAATGCAAATATCTACGGGTAGGCTGCGATTTCGTTCATGCGGTTTGTTGCGTTCGAAAGCCAACACAATAGCAATTTTTCTCCGAAAGTTTCAGCGAATTCCACTGACTGTGGTAAAATTGCGCTCTTGTACCTATAACAAAGGTGCCCATTTTGACGATCTTGTTAACTTCTGGTAGTGCTTACAAGAAGTGTTCTGCACCCATTTAAACACCGGTTGTTACAGATGATACGCCACATGTTGATCTGATGATGAGCCACACACATGATGATACACGTTGATCTGAAGTTTTATACCTGTTGGAATACGCCACAACGAACAAACAAACTTGCCAACTGTTTGGTGCAGTCGTTCTCTACCAGGAATTTCGTTTGGTTGCGTATTTCTGCGTTATGACGCTTTTGCCAATTTATAGAATTTTGGCAAATTGTGGCGTATTTCTATACAATTCCACAATTAGCAAACAATTTTGTTTGTGTTACAAATTATCCGCGGTCTATGCTCTTTCCATTTCTGAAGAAATTTCGCCGCTAGTCCATCAGGCGACGAAGTCGATTTTTGACATTTTTACATTTTAATTATAAATATGTCTAAATTGTAATATTTCAAAACTGTAGAACCATGTCACCAATTCTTATTAGCTTACGACCTTTCAATTTCTGCATTCACATTCGTCAATAAATGACGTTCTATTTTTGTAAATTTATGAAATTTTGACAAATAATTGCGTATTTCTATGAAATTCCTCATTTGAAAAAGTTTCTTTTGTGTCACAAATTGCCCACGGTCTATCCTCTTTCACTTCTGAAGAAATTTCGCCGCTAGCTCATCAGGCGAAAAAGTCGATTTTTGACATTTTCATATTTTAATTGTAAATATCTCCAAATTGCAATTTTTCAAAACTGAAAAACTATGTCACAAATTCTTATTGGCTTACGACGTTTCAGTTTCTGCATTCACATTCGTCAATAAATGACGTTTTATTTTGTCAACTTATGAAATTTCGACAAACAATTGCGTAAATATTTCTATTAAATTCCGCATTGACAAAAAATTTCTTTTGGGTTACAAATTATCAGCGGTCCATGCTCTTTCCATTTCTGAAGAAATTCCGCGGCTAGCTCATCAGGTGAAATAGTCAATTTTCGACATTTTTTCGCCCGGCCTCAGCCGGGCGAACCCCTACGAGAGCTTATCGTCCGTGCGTCCGTTCGTTCGTGCGTTCGTAACGCTCTCATATCTCGGCGTTGGAACGTCGTAGAAGGAGATCTTGGGCTTTATGGATAGGTCTCGACTCACTGGTAATGTCGCTAAGAGACTTCGAAATTCAAAACTTTGAATTGCGCGCGCTACAGTAACCCGAAGGTCTAAACGCAAAACGGCTCTAACTCGCTCGTCTTACGTCGTAGAGCGGCGCGCGATAGGTCAACTAAAAGGTCTCGACGTGCGCTTTCGTTTGGCATTAAAAGTTTTCTTAATTACGCAAACACGCAACACGAAAAGCGACATTATCGTGTTTTTAACGCAGAAATCGCTCTAACTCGCTCAGCGTGCGTCGTACGGAGACGATCTTGGGTTGGTTGGATAGCTCTCGACTCACTGATCATTTGTTCTTCTATTGGTCGAAACTCAAAAGTTTGAATATCGCGAGCTACAGTAACCCAAAGGTTCAAACAGCAAATCAGCCCTAACTCGCTCGTCTTACGTTGTAGAGCGGCATTCGTTCGACCGTTTGAAAGCTTACGTTGAGGCAGTTGTTGAGCGGTCATTCCTAAAGAAATACTTTTGTTTTTTTAATTCCTTGTCTTACGAACAACTTTGTCTGCTAAAAAAATTAATCCCGGGCGATCCCCCTCAAAAGTTTGAATTTCGGGAGCTACAGTAACCCAAAGGTTTATAACGCAAAACTTATCTAACTCTCTCGTCTTCCGTCATAGAGAGACGATCTTGAGTTCGTTGAATAGGTTTCGGCACGCTGATAGTTCCGTTAAGAAGAGTCGAAATTCAAAAGTATGAATTGCGCGCGCTACAGTAACACGAAGGTCCAAAACGCAAAACGGCTCTAACACGCTCGTCTTACGTTGTAGGGCGGCGTGCAATAGGTCAACTAAAAGGTCTCGACGTGCTATATCACTTGGCGTAGACATTTTGTTAATTACGCAAACACGCACCACGAAAAGCGACATTCTCGCGTTTTTAGCATAGAAATCGCTCTAACCCGCTCAGCGTGCGCCGTAGAGAGACGATCTTGAGTTGCTGGATAGCTCTTGACTCACTGATCATTTGTTCTTCTATTGGTCGAAACTCAAAAGTTTGAATATCGCGAGCTACAGTAACCCAAAGGTTCAAACAGCAAATCAGCCCTAACTCGCTCGTCTTACGTTGTAGAGCGGCATTCGTTCGACCGTTTGAAAGCTTACGTTGAGGCAGTTGTTGAGCGGTCATTCCTAAAGAAATACTTTTGTTTTTTTAATTCCTTGTCTTACGAACAACTTTGTCTGCTAAAAAAATTAATCCCGGGCGATCCCAATGTTGCCTTGCAACAACCGCTCAGAAATGCGTGTGTCTTGCCAAAAAAATTAATCCCGGGCGATCCCAATGTTGCACTGCAAGAACCGCTCAGAAAGCAGCGTGTCAGAAGTAGCGCATGAATAGTGGACTCCGGGCGGGCGCGCGTCATATCGGAAAGGCTTCGAAAATTACAAAAGTATCCACTCTTTTACTCTTCCACTTTAAAACACTCACAAACCACTCTGTATTAATAAAACAACTCAACTTTTTTAAAATAGCTTGTTGAATTTTAATTGTGAATATCTCGAAAATGCGAAAATTAGCAACAGAAACGGACATCGGATCCGTACTCAGCGACCTTGACTCTACTTAACCACATATGCCACCATCTTATTTCGGTGCCACGGAAGCACAGACACACACACAGACACACAGACACACAGACAGACATTGTCATCCGTATGTATACACCTCGCCACAATACTAAACAAGCTGTGTGTGTAAAAAGTTAACCTATACCTTGTGTCCGTCAAATTTTGGTGAACAGTATAGTGAAGTTTGTACACATCGTTAGCCGCATCTGGTGAAAGTCTCTTGAGAACGTGTACCTTAATCCCAAGTGCAGCGATCCACACGATACGCTTATCTGTACAGCTGATCTAAAGCTCAGTGATATCGCCGCGTTCGCTATATGTTATCGGCATGATACGACGCCGTTCGTCTGGTGTTTCCTACGGGTGTGAAAACGTCACATCCTACAACAAGCTGTGTGTGTAAAAAGTTCAACCTATACTTTGTGTCTGTCAAATCTTGGTGAACAGTATAGTGAATTTCAAGCGCATAATTAGCCGCATCTAGCGAAGGTATCTTGAAAACGTGTACCACAATTCAAATGCAGCTATTACCACGATACGGTTGTCTGTACAACTGATCTAAAGCTCAGTGATATCGCCGCGTTCGTTATATGGTATCGGCATGATACGACGCCGTTCATCTGAAGTTTTATACCTGTGGGAATACGCCACATCGAACAAATAACTTGCCAACCGTTTGGTGCAGTCGTTCTCTACTAGGAATTTCGTTTGGTGTACGCATTTCTTCGTTATGACGCTACGTTATGTAGAATTGTGGCAAATTGTGGCGTATTTCTATAAAATTCCACAATTGCAAACAATTTCTTTTGTGTTACAACTTATCCGCGGTCTATGCTCTTTCGATTTCTGAAGAAATTTCGCCGCTAGTCCATCAGGCGACAAAATCGATTTTCGACTTTTTTATATTTTAATTTTAAATATCTCTAAATTGCAGTATTTCAAAGCTGTAGCACCATGTCACAAATTCTTACTGGCTTACGACCTTTCAATTTCTGCATTCATATTCGTCAATAAATGACGCTCTATTTTTGTCAATTTGTAGAATTTTGCCATCTAATCGCGTATTTCCATCAAATTCCGCATATGCAAAAATTTCTTTTGTGTTACAAATTGTCCACGGCCTATGTTCTTTCCATTTCTGAAGAAACTTCGCCGCTAGCTCATCAGGCGAAAAAGTCGATTTTCGATATTTTCATATTTTAATTGTAAATATCTTCAAATTGCAATTTTTCAAAACTGAAAAACTATGTCACAAATTCTTACTGGCTTGCGACCTTTCAATTTCTGCATTCACATTTGTCAATAAATTACGTTCTATTTTTGTCAATTTATGAAATTTCGACAAACAATTGCGTATTTCTATCAAATTCCACATTGACAAAAAAATCTTTTCTGTTATAAATTATCAGCGGTCCGTGCTCTTTCCATTTCTGAAGAAATTTCGCGGCTAGCTCATCAGGTGAAAAAGTCGATTTTCGACATTTTGGAATTTTAATTGCGAATATCTCGAAAATGCGAAATTAGCAACACAAACGGATATTGGATCCGTACTCAGCGACCTCGACTCTACTTGGCCACATATGTCACATACCTTACTTCGGTGCCACGGACGGACAGACAGACAGACAGACAGACGGACAGACAGACAGACATTGTCATCCGTATATATACACCTCGCCGCGCTGAGGCGCGGCGAAACAAGCTGTTTTAAAAAAGTTGAGTTGTTTTATTAATACAGAGTGGTTTGTGAGTGTTTTAAAGTGGAAGAGTAAAAGAGTGGATAATTTTGTAAAGTATTTCGAAGCCTTTCCGATATGACGCGCGGTCGCCCAGAGTCCACTATTCATGCGCTACTTTTGACACGCTCCTTTCTGAGGGGTTCTTGCAGGGCAACATTGGGATCGCCCGGGATTAATTTTTTAGCAGACAAAGTTGTTCGTAAGACAAGGGTTTAAAAAAACAAAAGTATTTCTTTAGGAATGACCGTTCAACAACTGCCTCAACGTAAGTTTTCAAACGGTCGAACGAATGCCGATCTACAACGTAAGACGAGCGAGTCAGGGCCGATTTGCTGTTTTAACCTTTGAGTTACTGTAGCTCGCCAAATTCAAACTTTTGAATCTCGACTTCTCCTAACGGAATGATCAGTGCGACGAAACCTATCCAGCAACTCAAGATCGTCTTTCTACGACGCACGCTAAGCGAGTTAGAGCGATTTCTATGCTAAAAACGCGAGAATGTCGCTTTTCGTGATGCGTGTTTGCGTAATTAACAAATTTTTTACGCCAAGTGAAAGAGCACATCGACACCTTTTAGTTGACCTATCGCACGCCGCTCTACGACGTAAGACGAGCGTATTAGAGCCGTTTTGCGTTTTGGACCTTCGGGTTACTGTAGCGCGCGCAATTCAAACTTTGAATTTCGACTTCTCTTAACGGCATTATCAGTGTGCCGAAACCTATTCAACGAACTCAAGATCGTCTCTCTATGACGGAAGACGAGCGAGTTAGATGAGTTTCGCGTTTTAAACCTTTGGGTTACTGTAGCTCCCGAAATTCAAACTTTTGAGTTTCGACCAATAGAAGAACAAATGATCAGTGAGTCGAGAGCTATCCAACCAACCCAAGATCGTCTCCCTACGACGCACGCTGAGCGAGTTAGAGCGATTTCTGCGTTAAAAACGCGAGAATGTCGCTTTTCGTGTTGCGTGCTTGCGTAATTAAGAAAATTTTTATTGCCAAACGAAAGAGCACATCGAGACCTTTTATTTGATCTATAGCACGCCGCTCTCCGACGTAAGACGAGGCAGTAATAGCCGTTTTCAGTTTGAACCTTCGGGTTACTGTAGCGCGCGCAATTCAAACGTTTGAATTTCAAAGTCTCTTGCGACATTACCAGCAAGTCGAGAGCTATCCATAAAGCCCAAGATCGCCTTCCTACGACTTACCAACGCCGAGATATGAGAGCGTGACGGACGCACGTACGCACGTACGCACGTACGCACGAACGCACGAAAAGCTCTCGTAGGGGTTCGCCCGGCTGAGGCCGGGCGAAAAAACCCGGTACTTGTGACATTTATACTAGCCATCCATTGCGTGCATGACAAATATCCTGCCTTGAGTGTCGCCTGGGTATATATGGTGGCGTTTTACTAAGTGCGCTTCCAGTCCCTGCGTAGATGATACTCCAAGCAGACTGGTATTGATTGTATAAATGACTTCTAGACCACTAATTGTCGTTGGCATGGCTAGCATTGCTAACAACCAATGAGAATACTGGCATTGGCTACACTCTCGAGCAAATTCCAAACATACTGACTACATAAACAGCTGTGAGTGAGTCTCATTGCTTTTCTATTGATTAAATGTAGTTGTGTTTCTTTGCTCAATGTCGTTGCATCACACAGGAAAACGCTGTATCAAACGAATGTGGTGATGGCGAAGCTCAGACCGTGTCTATTGCTGGCGGCGGCTGTCTACGTGGTGTATGCGGCGCTCGCTCTACTGGCTGCCCCAAATCAGCGCAGCGGCGTAACGGTGAAGACCTTTGTTCGGGATCGTCCTTGGTGGCCGCAAGGCATCGGTCAAGCAGAGATCGCCGCCGACCCACAGCAGTGAGTGTGGGATTGCGTATCTTCCCTTATTTCACCGAGCCACAGCGCGACAAGTAGATAGTCTTGTCGCTCTTGTCCGCTCTTTTTGCCTGCCCTGCGTGCGTGCGTGCGTGCGTGCGTGCGTGCGTGCGTGCGTGCGTGCGTGCGTGCGTGCGTGCGTGCGTGCGTGCGTGCGTGCGTGCGTGCGTGCGTGCGAGCGAGCGAGCGAGCGAGCGAGCCAGCGAGCGTGCGTGCGTGCGTGCGTGCGTGCGTGCGTGCGTGCGTGCGTGCGTGCGTGCGTGCGTGCGTGCGTGCGTGCGTGCGTGCGTGCGTGCGTGCGTCCGTGCGTGCGTGCGTGCGTGCGTGCGTGCGTGCGTGCGTGCGTGCGTGCGTGCGTGCGTGCGTGCGTGCGTGCGTGCGTGCGTGCGTGCGTGCGTGCGTGCGTGCGTGCGTGCGTGCGTGCGTGCGTGTGTGGGTGCGTGCGTGCGTGCGTGCGTGCGTGCGTGCGTGCGTGCGTGCGTGCGTGCGTGCGTGCGTGCGTGCGTGCGTGCGTGCGTGCGTGCGTGCGTGCGTGCGTGAGTGCGTGCGTGCGTGCGTGCGTGCGTGCGTGCGTGCGTGCGTGCGTGCGTGCGTGCGTGCGTGCGTGCGTGCGTGCGTGCGTGCGTGCGTGCGTGCGTGCGTGCGTGCGTGCGTGTTTGACAGACACAAAGTACAGGTTGGACTTTTTGCACATACAGCTTGTTACTCTCCGCTTGTTCGGTACTACCGTAACGCACAGAACTGTGGACAGTCTGCATATTATAACACGAGTATAATCCAAGAAGCAAGGGTGACGTCAAACTTCTCCTCGTTCAGCAGCAGCAGCAGTCCTCTTCCTGACTTGACCGCAGCGCTGCCCATTCACTTCCTGCTCGTCTCCAACAACAGCTGGTGGCCTCCAGTGGCTTCGTGCGCCGTCCTCTCAGCCGCCAGACTGAATCCCAAGCGTCCAGTGGTCGTCCACTCCAAGTACCTTCTCGACAAACACCACTCTTGGAATGGGACAGACAACATCTTCCTTGTCGGAATCAATGAGGGTGGCCTGCTGGAGGGCACTTCTGCTGCCCCCTGGATGGAATCCTTTTACAAAATCGTCAACGCCGCGTGGGCGTCTCACCACCTGGCAGACATACTGAGGTGGGAGTGCTGAGCAGCGTAGCTTTTATGCAAGTGGCAGACCGGCACAGCTACACATACAGTCGCGTCCGGAAATTACCCCAACAAGCTGTTTTATTAGTACAGAGTGGTTTGTGAGTGTTTTAAAGTGGAAGAGTAAAAGAGTGGATACTTTTGTAAAGTATTTCGAAGCCTTTCCGATATGACGCGCGCCCGCCCGGAGTCCACTATCCATGCGCTACTTCTGACACGCTCCTTTCTGAGGGGTTCTTGCAAGGCAACATTGGGATCGCCCGGGATTAATTTTTTGAGCAAGGCACACGCATTTCTGAGCGGTTGTTGCAAGGCAACATTGGGATCGCCCGGGATTAATTTTTTTAGCAGACAAAGTTGTTCGTACGACAAGAATAAAAAAATAAAAGTATTTCTGTAGGAATGACCGCTCAACAACTGCCTCAACGTAAGCTTTCAAACGGTCGACCGAATGCCGCTCTACAACGTACGACGAGGGCCGATTTGCTGTTTGAACCTTTGAGTTACTGTAGCTCGCGAAATACAAACTTTCGAATCTCGACTTCTCTTAAAGGAATGATCAGTGTGCCGAAACCTATTCAACGTGCTTAAGATCGTCTCTCTACGACGGAAGACGAGCGAGTTAGAGAAGTTTTGCGTTTTGAACCATTGGGTTACTGTAGCTCACGATATTCAAACTTTTGAGTTTCGACCAATCGAAAAACAAATGATCAGTGAGTCGAGAGCTATCCAACAAACTCAAGATCGTCTCTCTACGACGTACGCTGAGCGAGGTAGAGCAATTTTTGTGTTAAAAACGCGAGAATGTCGCTTTTCGTGTTGCGTGTTTGCGTAATTTAGAAAATGTTTTATGCCAAACGAAAGACCGCGTCGCGACCTTTTAGTGGACCTATCGCACGCCGCTCTACGACGTAAGACGAGCGAGTTAGAGCCGCTTTTCTGTTTTAACCTTTGAGTTGCTGTAGCGCGCGCAATTCAAACTTTTGAATCTCGACTTCTCTTAACGGAATGATCAGTGTGCCGAAACCTGTTCAACGACCTCAAGATCGTCTCTCTACGACGGCAGACGAGCGAGTTAGGGAAGTTTTGCGTTTTGAACCTTTGGGTTACTGTAGCGCGCGAAATTCAACTTTTGGGTTTCGACCAATAGAAGAACAAATGATCAGTGAGTCAAGAGCTATCCAGCCAACTAAGACCGTCTCTCTACGACGAACGCTGAGTGAGTTAGAGCGATTTCTGTGTTAAAAAACGCGAGAATGTCGCTTTTCGTGTTGCGTGTTTGCGTAATTGTGACGAAGCCCCTAGAAGTATGTATTGTTTCTGTTTGCTATTGTGCCTCTATTTCGCGGATTCGTCATTGTGGTTGTTCTCGTAGTATATCTGCCTACATAATGTACACGTGCTTTGCGACTCTTTGACATCTGCTCTATTTCGTTGGTAATCTCAGCATGTAGCCCTAAGGCAGTATTTGTGCCTGTCGTCCCCACCTGGGTAGTTTCCCCGTCGATTATCTCTCCTAAGACCAGTTCCCCCACATACGAAGACCTGACGAAGACTTTGATACTTCCGACCTTTGTTGCGCCGCGCCCATACTTTGTGTGTGACTTGTTCGTCGTTCGACTTCCCATGGTGCGCGTGTTTGCCCGAGGTCTAGTTCTGACTAGTTTCCTATCTCGTTCTGTCGTCCGTCCGAGTCTGTTTATAAGCGGCGTACTTCTCTGTGATAGCCAGTCGTGTTGAAGTGTTGTCCAGTTCAGTCTTAGCGCAGTTCGAAGTAGTTTGTGCCGTCGTCACTTCTTATTCGCCCTTGCCCCTACTTGTGTTCTAAGCCGTTAGGTGAATTGAAAAGACAAAGAAACGGAACTAAGAAGTGGCACTTCGCCACATAATTTTGGAGCCGCGTAAGCGGGCCTCGGTGGCGTTTGGGTCCTCATACCCTTCGTCCGAATGCCGAGTGAGCCTCTGAAGTGAAAGCCTCTTTGTGAGCGCTTGTGATGCAGTTGAACTGTCTCAACTGATCCTGCATCCTCGCACTTATCAAACTGGCAAGTAACCCTGTACTGAGTCGAGGCTGATACTGAGTGTCGCGTGAGCTCAGATAGAGCACGCTTGACCTGACTGCGTCTCCACCGTATTGTGGACAGTCAGTGGGAAGTTTCTTGTGTAAGTCCTTCTTGGGAGTCATTGTCTTCAGAGACAGTGACCGAGCCGGAAGGCCCTCTTGTGAACAACGAGACGGAAACGTTTTATTGTCGTGTTTGACCCTTCGTCATCTTTAGTTTGACGGGTCGGTTGCTTTAGTTTGAGGGATTTCGGAAGCGCAAGTGAAATATGCACTGACACACACAGCCGAAAGGAGCCAGCTCCCAGACAATGGGGTAAGTAGAACTTCCACTTGCACCCCTTCACATAGAAATGGAACACTATGTATATTAGTGCAAAATTACTTCAGAAGGAGGGTGGCCAGTGTGAATATAATGACAAATCCACCAAGAGGCATGGCTTTGATCTTACACTTGCCAAAACTAAGAAGTTTTAAACAGACAGGTAAGCTTTCTGAGCAGTTAGTTGGCTTTGACTACAAAGTACTTGTCAGACAAAACACACATAAAATCGATTGGGCTAGGAGGCAATGGGCTTCACAGATGCCTGATGCGAGATGATCCTATAGTGATGGTTAACAGTGAACTTTCATCTGAAATGACAAATCCAAGACCACAGATAATTTATAACGCAAAAAAATCTTTTACAACTGTAAAATTTGATAAAAATATTTGGTTAGTTGTCAAAATTCCATAAATTGCCAAGCCTGGTGTTTATTTGTCAATGTGAATGTAGAACTACAAAAGTAGCACATAAAATGAAATTCCTAATGAAGAATGACAGCGCCAATCATTTGGCAAGTTTTTTAGTGAGATATGATGCTTCCAATGATGTAGAAACTTCAGATGAATGACATTTCATCACTCCAATACCTATGGCATTCTACAGATATGGAGATTGATGTGCATTAAGTTCACTACACTGTTCACCAAAGCTTGACAGACACAATGTATATATGAAAAGCTTGTTCATGATTACATCTGCTGATAATGCTCATCTTTTTCAAAGATGGTCATGCTTCAGTGACCGCCAGCTCTGCCTCCTAATAAAGTCAGCATTTCATTTCTTAGAATTGGTACCTTGGCAGTGGCTTAGATTCACTCTTGGAATTTTTTATTGTCTATTCTGTCATTCTGTACAGATACAACCCAGCATTCAAGAATGTTGGCTCAAACCCCTTCTTGGCTAGCCAGCTCAGGGACATCATTCAGCTGCTGCAACAGCCTGGTTTAAACACCATTCTGCACCAACTAGACAAACCAGACATTGCTCCAACCCTAACAAAAGAGAAAATTTGCCAACTCAGCCAACATTGACATCTCTGCCATTTTGCAGACACTCCCCTATTCAGCAAACAAGAAGTGAGTTACTCCCCAGGCTGTAAGAAGATGAAATTGACTAATTACAGCCAACAGTACAGTGTTTGTCATTCAGATTTTGTGGGACCATTCCAAATTATCTGGATTAGCTAAATTCCAGATGATGTGCAATGAGCTTTGGTACATCTCTGGTGTGCGCTCAGATTCATTGTCACATATTGCTGCCAACAGCAGACCAATACTGCCCTGCATAATGCAACTGCATAATGCATGCTACAATGTTGCAATGGCATGTTTGCCACTGTTTGTGCAACTTTTTCTGCACCCCAATCCTCAAGGAGATAATAAGTTGGAGGCCACTGTGAACTTCTCCACCCCAAAGGCAGCATTTTGGAATACCTGCTGTTCACTCACACATTCCTGTTGTTCTTGTGGTACTTGCAGTTCATGATTCCATCTGCTGATGATGATCATCTTTTGCAAAGATGGTCATATTTTTACAAACACTGCAGCTCCCCCAACAGACACTGTTCTATTTCTAGAAATTAGTGCCTGAGCAGTGGCTTTGCTTTGCTCTGCGAAGTTGGTGTTGTCAACTCTGTTATTCTGTACAGATGGTACAATCCAGCTGTAGTGAAGTGTTGATTCATTATGTGTATTGAGTTGTGGATGCTGTATCCCTCTGCATCATGCCATTCATTTGAAGTGCCACCTGTTTGATGGTACCGCACTTGGTCTGGTTCCCATGACTCCCCACCATGCGTGTTTGCCCTAAAGCTAGCTCCAAGAGACTGTTATATCTCCGCATGATTATATCTTTGTTCGCCCTGTCCCCTGTCTGTCGCGATTCGTGTTTAGTTGGAATTGGAGTTGGAGTCATGTCGCATTCTGGTTTGGTCGGCTGTGGCCAGGCCCTTGCTATAGGGATGGCACAGTTTATACAGTGACAAGGAATCGGTGTGCAAACATGGAGTTTTAACCCTTCACTATGCCAGCTTTCAAGAGCATCAACTTGAAACTCTTCTTGGCTAGCCATTGAAATTGGTCAGCTACTAAAACGGAAGCTTAACGTTATGTTTACCACCGGAACATTTTGCGGATTATGATAATCGATTTGGCGGATTATGTCGATTTTGCGATCCGCTGGGCCGATTGGGCTGAAATTTGGACAGGAGTTCGGACTCGAGATGCCGATCACATATCAGAAGAGAAAATTCAAAAATTCTTTCGCGTTCGCGAGATTGAGCGATTTTGACGATTTTGGCAACTTTGACATTGTGCTGCAGTCGAACGCGACGTCGTGCAAAGTTGCTGTAATTGAATAAAGTTCTTGTCTTTGTACCCTCTATCACCACACCAAATTTCAGCTCAATCGATTGCGATCCAATTTTTGAAAATCGGTGAAATTATCCATTTCTTCAAACATGGATTACAGCCGAATGAGCTGCAATTTGGTGTGGCAATAGAGGGTACAAAGATAAGTACTTTGTTCAATAACAGCAACTTTGCACGACGTCGCGTTCGACTGCAGCGCGATGTCAAAGTTGCCGAAATCGTCTGAAGCAAATTTAATCCTGTATCTCGCGAACGCGAAGGAATTTTTGAATTTTCTCTTCTGATATGTGATCGCCATCTCGAGTCCGAACTCCTGTCCAAATTTCAGCCCAATCGGCCCAACGGATCGCAAAATCGACATAATCCGCCAAATCGATTATCATAATCCGCAAAATGTTCCGGTGGTAAACATAACGTTAAGGACCCAACAAATGTGGAGAGTTGCTAAGTCAGGTGAACAGTGGGTTCTCTTGACTACAACAACAACAACACAACAACAACAGTGTGTTCTCAGCCAATTTGGCTGACACACACACTACTCAGCATGCACAAAGTGAGTTGTGACCCCAGGCAGTAAGAAGATGAAATTTAGTAACTGCTGTTGTATCTGGCAATTTCTTCCACACCTCAATCCTCAAGTCATGAATAAGAACTTACTTACACTGAAGACAGCACTTTGAAATATGTGTCTGTAGTCAGTCTGTCCATTTGTCCTACTGTTCATTCACATGTTCCTGTGGTTCCTGATAATTTTTGGAGCTCATGATATCATTTGCAGATGATGATCACCTTTCTCAAAGATGGTCATATTTTTGTGGAGACTGCAGCTCCTCCAACAGGCACTATTTCATTTCTTTGACATTTTTGACATTGTGTAGCCTGAACTAGGCTGGCCATAGCAACCTGGGACAAATACTAGGATGCTTATAATTACTTCTAGTTCAGCATATCCAAAAATCAAGCAAAATTAAGGAAGGTAAAAAATTTGATTTGCATAGAATGTCAATTTTGTCATGCTAAACTTTGTGGTACTATGGCAAGCAGCTGTACAAAAGCAGCACATATCATGTGTTGACTCCATTGTGTGCCAGTTTTGTTTAAATTGATTCATCACAGCAGAAGATATTTGGGTTTTTCATTTGCCATATTAAAACAGCACTGTTGCATTTGATGAATTTTCTTTCACCACAGTCCTCAAGGAGACAACAACTTGAGCTGCATCAAACTCTTACACCACCACAGCAAATAGCATCTCCAAATATCTGTAATGTGATCCCATTCCTTTGATGCATTTTTCATTCATTCCTGTGTTTTACCATTTGTGGTCACAGTGATATGACTTGTTTTTCATGACCTGTGAACCATTTTGCTGTTTTGCTGATGAATTCCTATTTTATTTATTTCCACTTGCTTTGTAGCTCCGTTCAGCTTGTGAGTCGCAAAGATGCACATCATGCAATGATACAGCAGGCCAAATCTAGAAGAGAAAGATGAACATTAAACTGGACCCCCCAATAAGATGAACATTTATGCTTTCAAAATTTTTTGCGAATTTTTGATGTTCATCTTTTTTTCTCGATTTTTTTTCGATGAACATCTTACAATCTGTAGGTCTGACAGACCCACCTGTGCATCGGAAGGTTCTGTGTGGCCCGCAACTCTGTTGCTGCGGCCGAGCCAGTTGGCCTTGGAGGACACTCGTCCGAGCCGGGTATTTTGGTCGAACAGCCGAACGGGAGTGACTTCGGTCTCTAACGTTTGCCGGACAATCCCAAATTCTAAATTTGAAACTCTGAGCTTGATCGTCGGCCCATTCTGCCGTTTGGTGCCTGACTGCCGAGCAGACGAGTACGCTGTGTCGCTGAGCATTCGATCCTCTTGTCTGCCCATCCTGCCGCTTGGGCGTGACTAAAGAGTGCGCGACCATTGACGGAAGCCGCCGCTTTGTTGCGTGCGCCCGTCCAGAGAGTGACCGGTGCCCAATTGTTTCACCCTTAAGGGGAAGAAACTGACCTGCTCGCTGGTAAGTTAGTCGAAAGGAGAAATCCTGCTAGCGCGAGTGGAGGGAAGGCAAGCATTGTCAAAGCTTGCGGAAGTGAACTGTGTTGTCAATTGTTGGCTTTCTAGAGCCACGTGCGAGATTGTGACCGTGCTCTGTGTCAGTTCAGTTGACCTGCTTGCTTTGAAAGCAGCGGCGAATTGACTGCGCAATTGTGTCCACGCAACTCGTGAGGCTTAGTAGAGCCCCGATTGTTTGCGAATTCTGTAGCACTGCACTTAAGTGCTGTTTGCTGTGCTGTGCTAAATTGCCGAAAAGGTGAAAGCCGAAGGCTAAGCAACCATGCCCGAAGGCACGGCTACCGTCGCAGTTGACGCCGAGCGTCTGCAACGTGTGCTTGAAGTAGCTGCCCGTTTCGATCAGTTTCTGGCTAGTCTTCCTGTTGGAACCGATCTGAATACGCTGCTGCAAAATGCGCAGAACAGACAGCCCACGAACGTGCCGAGCTCGTCCACGTTGGAGTATACCAACAAGCTCGCGCTCAAGCAATTGGTGCGCATGCCCCTCTTCAATGGAGATCGTTCGCTTCGAGTGGACAGATTTCTGCATGATGTGGGAAATGTGTTCAAGCAGTGTAGCGTCTCACGTGACGCCCGCGCTGAATTGTTGCGCTCAAGGCTGGACGACTACGTCGCCGCCTATGTCTCCACGTTGCCGATCGCAACTCAGAGTGACTTTGACGCGCTTTGCCGCGCTCTGCGAGACAAGTACCGTAGGCCGGAGGACACAGCCCTGGCCCGGCAAGAATTGACCTCTCGCGTGCAACTCGAAGGAGAGAGTCTGACAGACTTCGGAAAGGCTATCAAAGGGTTAGGCCGCATCGCCTACGGCGAAGGCTGGCTTAGTGCCAATCGCGCTGATGACCCTCTGGACCTGAGGAGCGTTGTGAAGGACGCTTTCCTGAATGGCATCAGAGGCGAGTTGAGGAGAACTGCTCGAGTCTTATGCCCCAACGAAAACTTTTCGTTTGAGGAGCTGGTAGACTGGACTGCAGACTTCGAAGCGAAAGTGCGAACTCCTCGCCCCGTTGTTGAGATGCCGCCCCTTTTCCCTCGAAGAGCAGCCTACAATGGTGCACAGCTGAACGTAGCCAAAACTGACTTGTCAGAGAGTCCAGATGAGCCAAGCGTTGGTTTTGTCGAGTGCTACAACTGCGGTGGAAACCACTTTGCTCGTGGGTGCCCTCACAGTTCTCAACAACTAAGGCACAACAGCCCTAGCGATTGGGAACAACCGGCACTAGAGGAGAGGCAGCCCAACCAGGCGTGCCCCCAAGAGAGCTCCACCGAGTTTCTGGAAGAGCCAGTCGCTCAAGCGAACACACTGTCGCTGGTGAATCCAACCACTGAAGAGCCATTGAAACGGCCCAGTGTGGACCACAGACTATTTTCCCAAAATCCAGACGCTCACTTGTTGCTGAAATCGATCGCAGACAAGTTGGAAGCGTGGGAAACTTTGGCGAAGACAGGAGAGGCTTGCATTGCAGAGCCCCTGCCACAATGCAACTCTGTCAGCACACAGTCTGTGGCTGAACAAGCTAGCCAAGTGACTAAGACGCTGGAGATACAGAGGAGCAAACTGAAAACTGAGCGGACGCAGCCGAACGCTGCGATAGACAGTGCCACTCGCGTGGCGAGACAACCAACTCAGGCCAACTCAAAGGCCAGTTCAGATCTGACAAGCCCAGTAGTCGAGGCGCGCGACCGAAAGGTCCCCTCCTACCTGCCGTTTGAAGCCCCTCCAACACCAATGGTGATCAGAGGTGAGCTCAACGGACATGAGGCGAACATGCTGTTTGACACAGGTTGCACTGTAACACTGGTCAGTGCCAGATTGGCGAAGAAACTCGGACTCGAACTGACGCCCTGTGATAGACCACTCAGAGCCGTTGATGGACAAGTGTCCAAGGCCGTTGGCACGGCAGTCGTGAAGCTGACCCTTGGAACTGAGACGTTCCCAAACGTCAAGGTGACAGTGGCTAAAACGACTGCACACGAGGTGATGTTGGGCCAAGACTTCATGGTCAGAGTTGCGCCCATCACAATCGTCTTTGGTGGACCTGGACGAGGCCACATTTTGACGGCAAGTACAACTGCGCTGCCATTTGGTGACTGGTGCCAAGGACGAAAGCCTGACAAAAACATGACCATGAACCGCGTGACCGACTCCTCAGGGAGGTCGTCAAGTGTCTCCGCGTTAGTCAACGCCAACAGAGCCATCACTGCCAACTGTGAGCAGTCTGGAGAACCGCGAGTTCCACCTGACAAAAGGGAGAACGCCCTGCAAGAACGCTCCCCTTCCACCTCTGAAGGTGTGACCGCCAAGTGCCGCAAGAGGCGCAAGCGAAAGACCCCGGCTGAGAAACCCCCTGGCGTGAAGCGCAGGCAGACCACTCATGTGGTGCCTAGTGCACAAAGTCCTCCAGGTGTCACAGACCAGCAGACTGCTGAGATTCTGTCGCTTCCACCTGACTTTGAGCGCCAATCTACCAGTGTGGTGGCCCAACCCACAAGCAGCCATAGCGCCCTGCACGAGCCGACGCCATACGTCATCCCGCATCGACGAGACCCCAAGCACCAGCTGACCCCGGAGCCCCAGTGGACGCCCCTGAAGCCCAGCTGCCACACCACGATTCCCGCAGCCCCTGCTACCGCAGCCTTCCAAGCTACCCGCCGATTCCTGAAGGAGAACCTTGAGCCTGGCAACATCGCCCTGGTGCGACACCGACCCAAGCAGCAGATGGAACTGCTCCCGCATTCCCCCCTCCAGCCCCAGTAGACGCGAGGACGCGTCTGTGAGAAAATGGGGAGGAATGTGACGAAGCCCTAGAAGTATGTATTGTTTCTGTTTGCTATTGTGCCTCTATTTCGCGGATTCGTCATTGTGGTTGTTCTCGTATATCTGCCTACATATGTACATGTGCTATGCGACTCTTTGAAATCTGCTCTATTTCGTTGGTAATCTCAGCATGTAGCCCTAAGGCAGTATTTGTGCCTGTCGTCCCCACCTGGGTAGTTTCCCCGCCGATTATCTCTCCTAAGACCAGTTCCCCACATACGAAGACCTGACGAAGACTTTGATACTTCCGACCTTTGTTGTGCCGCGCCCACACTTTGTGTGTGACCTGTTCGTCCATCGACTTCCCATGGTGCGCGTGTTTGCCCGAGGTCTAGTTCTGACTAGTTTCCTATCTCGTTCTGTCGTCCGTCCGAGTCTGTTTATAAGCGGCGTACTTCTCTGTGATAGCCAGTCGTGTTGAAGTGTTGTCCAGTTCAGTCTTAGTGCAGTTCGAAGTAGTTTGCGCCGTCGTCACTTCTTATTCGCCCTCGCCCCTACTTGTGTTCTAAGCCGTTAGGTGAATTGAAAAGACAAAGAAACGGAACTAAGAAGTGGCACTTCGCCACATAATTTGACATGAGAACGAGTGAATGCACGTATTCATGACACCTGCCAAGAGTCCATACGACACTAGTGCGCCGTAGAGCCGACTGACTTGGATTTAGACACTAATAATACCAAAGAAAAGGAAAGGGGTATTTCACAACTTTCGCCATTGGCGCAGCAAGCAGGGAATTGCTTGTACGTTAAGGAAATAGCACAGAAGTTTGTCACCTCTTGTGGAAAGAAGGGCCCGATGCAGGAGGAGTGCAGGGAGCTCGTGAACACGGCCATTGTTATCAGAAGCAGTAGCAGCCACTGGTGACAGGACAGCCTTTGCTGCTGCGGTCGTTCCCCTGTTGGTTGTGGATTGAGCAGAGCTGTCGTCTCACTGATATCGCTGCCGTCGAGAGATAAAGAGTGGGATTTCGTGGACAGTCCCATTGCCGTATTGTTGACAGGGTTGCAGTGATTCTATGTAATGGTTTGCTGCTGTGTTCGCTACTTGTGTGTGTCACGTATTCAATTACCACAATCCAGAATATCGGGCGCTTCGGCCATGCACACTGCGCAAGTGCAGTCACTCTACCTCTATTGAACACAACCAGCAGCGCAGCGCACGCGATACAACTCACTTATAGTACACTGCCTGGCGGACTGTACACTGTGCTACTTGCGCAACGTCGAATTACAACCACACCAGTGCGTGTCTACGTGTCTGACGCTCTGCCCATCTGTGCAACCTCGTTTACCATTCCAAGTCACGCTGAAGGAAGAAAGCTTCTCCCAGTCCCAGCACTCTCAGGCGACCACTAAAATATCTATCTCGAAAACATCTATACGAAGTCAGTCAGTCTCGACACAGAAACGTCCGAGACCTAGACAGACGCGCAAGAACCCCTCTCTTCCACAACCCTGACTGCTTCTGGAACTGCGCCGTCGCCTCTTCTCAACACACAGTAGATGTAGAGGAGGCAAAACTGAAGCTGAATTGGTGTCGCACTGGATTCGTAGTACACAGTCAACGAAGTCGCTGGCCTTGAACATGACATCCGTTAGCGCTTCGTGCATTTGAAACTCCACTACACCTGCCTGCCCATGTACCTAGTACCTAGTAGTTAGATAGCAGATGTTAGTGTACGTAGGTACCAGTAGTAGGCTGGCCGCAGAAAGCCATGTAGCCACCCATGGAAGTCCCACTAAATCCACCGCTAGACCGCCAACCGACGACCCTGCGAATCCTCTGTAACGTGTGAAGCCCATTGTTACAAAAAACTTGCCAAAATTGATAATGAGCCCAGTTTACGCTAGAATTTGCCTGCAAAACTGTATCTATGCACCGGCACTTTTGCCAAACGTTGTTTGACTGCCACATATAAGCCCATGGGCGTATACGTGGTGTCCAAACTTTGGCGGGAGTGTGGCCAATATTTACCTAATTTTACTGCCAGTTGGCGCTGAAATAATGAGAAATGAACTACAAACGGTAGTAAAACTGCCAATTAGTAGGTTGATTTAACTACTGGCTAACGAATGCGCCTTGAATAGTCCAATGCAACTGCATAATTCATGCTAATTTATTACTGCCATTGGACAGATACCTAAGGACCCACCCTGAAAGTCAAACCTGAAAGCCACTGGTGGAAAGGCAAGTCAACGTGCCCTGTGCACCTCTAGAAGGCAGCAGAGGTGACGATTCACTGATAATACTGTCGCCACTCTGAGACGCAGCGCTGTTCGCACTCAAAGTTGGTCCCATGATAGAGGTACATTATTGCAGATGTACCGGGTGTCCCATAAATCCAGACCCCCCGCCCACAGCAAGTTGTAGGAAACTCTACGCCTTGAAACTTACACATAGATTGAAGTCCAATGTCTTGGGACATCTGACACCAAATTTCAGCACTTGCTGTAGAGGGGGGGGGTCTGGATTTATGGGACACCCGGTATGTAGCAATGGAAACTTTCCGCCTTCTTTAGTTGGACTAACTTGTAATCCAGGATCCGAGCATTATCTGCGCGCAAATGCGCCCTCGACAACTGCCGATTGCCGACTACTACAACGCATCGCTCGTGCCGTGTGCCGCAAGTCAATTGCAACGCGGTGCATAAGCAGCGATGTACATACATATTTGGGCACTTAAGAACGCATTGAACAGCTGCAAAGAACGCTTTCTCCGACCACTAATAGCTGCATAGGTACATGCAAATTGTCACTCCTGCTTGCTAAAATTCCAGTTGGCAGAACATCAGCCGTGTTGATGGCTTAAGTGACAATTTCGTGTTTGCATTATACCGACTAAGTGTCGAGATGCTGTATGTTGCGCCTTGCGGTTGCGTCAGCATTCAACGAACCACCGACGAACTATACTTGCAACAAGGTTGCTATGTAGCACGGCATGTACAGCGTACAAGCAGTATACTTGCGACTACACCGAAGCACACGAGCCGCCATCTTCTTCCACGACTCGGTGCGGATCCACCGGTGAATCTCTTGTTGTGTCCCTGTCGCGTCTGCTCCGCGCGACACTGTAAACGACCAGCAGGCAACCCTGAAGAGTCGGTGAACGTTGCCACTAAGTTGTGACCACAATTGGCACTGTTCCACATGGGAGGGCCCACCAAAGAAAGATCCAGCGCGGACAGACAGGTGATGTACCACTGAATCCCGATAAGCTCCACTAGCCATCCTCCCACCGACGGGCCGAGAAACCCTCTGAAAGCAAAATGAGTGCTCACTGAAATGATCTGTCACTGCCTTCAGCGAAAATTAGCAACTGATTCTAGTCACCCGAAAGACCACGCCGACTGGTAGACGCCAGAGATGGTCGCAAAAGTTAACGTGGTGTCGGGAAAACCGGTGTTTCTGAGGTAGAAGTTCGCAATCTTCATAAAACAGGGATACAGTAATTATTGATTATCGTACCTCGCGACCTCCAGCAGCGCGTGAAAGGTGGGCACGTCGAAGAGGGCAACGGAGGGGCCCATGACGATCAAGCTGCAGATCACAGTCACCAGAGATCTAAATGTTTGTGGCGTCCAATTTTGACTTTTAACTTACTAATGGTTTAAACTGTCCATTTGTGAACCAACTTGCTCATAAACGGCAGCAGAGGGGAAGGGCCAAAACAGAGCATCGTAGCGGCAGTTCCAAACGCCCCGATCAGCACGATCCACACGGGTTTCCCGGTTTTGTCGGCGGCGAAACCGGCGCAGGGCGCGGCGAGTATGAAGGTGATCTCCAAACCGAAGAAGAGAACGCCCACCAAGGTTGGGGACAATCCGTACTGAACAGTATACCTAGATAATAGTTCATGGAAGTATGATGGCGCAGTGTGATTGTCGTAGGTCCACGACACGTTTGTTTAGTACAAACAGCTACAATGTCTACAGTCAGTTGGGTCACATGACTCGATTACAGAGACTCTTGTTGGCTGGTGCTCGCTGCATTGGCTTGTCAAACAAAACAGAACGTAACTTCAGGGCCGATATCATTTTCCACACCCCACACCGCTGGAATCAACCGTCAACCTTCTAGTTGAAGAGTGGCAATTCGGGCAATCGTTACATAAGACAACCAGGCAAATCACAAGCCCCAATCAACAGCCAATCAGTCAGCAGTGCCTGTGACCCAACACGAATTGTACCATACAGGGCTTTTACTTTAAAGGGGAACTCGAATAACTTCAGCACCAGTGAGTCGATTTCGCTCAAACTTGAACTACATTGAGCTCAATATGTACCATAGTGCGTACTAAAGTTTCACGCCAATTGGTCACACGTGGCGCCTACACGACCGCCCGAAGGAAGGTCAACTTTTTTCTAGTGTGTGGTCTTCCTGGTCGAAGCGAAGGACCTCGTGCCACAGGTCCACGTCCTCCAGCAGGAGGTCCTCCTCTTCGGCAAGAAAGATCACTCTCCATTAAAAAGTTGACCTTCCTTCAGGCTGTCGTGTAGGCGCCACGTGTGACCAATTTGCGTGAAACTTTGGTACGCGCTATGGTACATAATGAACTCAATGTAGTCCAAGTTCCAGCAAAATCGACTCACTGGTGCTGTAGTTATTCGAGTTCCCGACCAGTCTCTCTAAAACAAAAGCCCTGTAGATGCATTATCACCACAAACCTCTCTGACGTGCGGCTCGAGCACCGTGTCGACGAACAGCAACGTGCCAGCGCACAAGGAGACAGCTGCCAGTACGAGATACAACGCTGGCACTCTCAGCAGGTGCAACAGTCCGCGATCAGTCTGCTCGGACTGGTCGGCAGCTGACGGATAATGCTGTGGCGCTGAATGAAGCGGTATGGGTCTCTTGAAGCGCGCCGTGTGTTCAGCTCGTATGTACGGATCTCACAGTCTTCCGGCCTCAGGATGAACACGCCCAGAACAGAAACGAGCAATAAACCAATCCCCAGAACGACAAATGGCGCCGGGTAGCCGCCTATCTGAAATCGGTGGACGTTAGGCGCAAATTCTGATTTGAATATCGAATTATATAAAACACTGCTGCAAGCGTGGCCTTGGACCTCATAGAGGAAGCCTCCGATGACGGGACCGCCCGTGAATCCAATGCCGCAAAACGTCTTTACAGTACCCTGAAGTGGTCGAGATTTACACAGCAACTCCCACATTGCCAAGTTTCTAGATATTGTGATGAAACTGAAAGTAGAAATCTAAAGGGCATTCCGAATTTTCTTTTAAGGTATTTAGTTGGTCAAATATTTAATTGAAGCAGTTTCACTTACAAAGACATGCCCAAGTTAGAAGTAGTTAATCAAACTGATCTGATAGTTGAAGGGTATTATGAAGCTTAGAATGTACTAATGAGGACAGAATCTGTACAACTTTGGTCCAACGGATAGCTACAAGTGCCAAAAGTGAAGGTGAAGGTGGTTGTCTTATGTTGTCAGTGTCTTATGTCTTATGTCGCGTTGTTGCTGTAGACCCTCTACTATGCTGACCACTCTGCTGACCACACAGTGCAAAGTGCAGTGGTACCATGGCTGCATAACATACAACACTGCAGCAGCGCATGACAGGCTCTGGTCACCTGGTGCATAAAGCTAGGTAGCACACGCGAAAAAAACTACTTTTTTAAATTATGAAAAAATTTGCGCCGCAGGCGTTTGACGTTTTCTGTAACTTAAAACTCGCGCCGCAGGCAAAATTTTTAGCCCCACTTTACGTTTTTTCGTTACAAAATTGCCTTAAAACAGCGCCGCAGGCCAAAATTTTGCCGATTTTGGCCTATTCTGTTACAAAAGAGCTTTAAATAGCGCCGCAGGTGAATTGTTTGCCTCCACGTGGTACCGCACAAAATGTTTTTGTGCGGTAGGGCCGAATGGGGGGGGGGGGGGCGGATGCGCTACCTGCCACCGCCCCCCCCCCCCCCCCAAATCCGCTACTGGGTACGCTCAGTTTGACGATGGCTTCCAAACGTTGCAGAGGATTCGCAGGGCCGTCTGTGGGTGGTCTAGCAGTGAACTTCTTGGGACTCCCATGGGTGGCCACATGGCTGTCAGGGGCCAGCGTTCTATTGGTGCGTGCCCTTACTATTATGGTTATCTAGCTTTATGTGGAGTATGTTGTACGTATGTATGCATTCGCAGTATGGTACATTTGCTTGTCTGAGGTATGTACTGTTAAGTCCACCAAATCATCTTCAGGGGTTCTTGTTCTACATCTACTGTGCCTTGGGATTGGGAAGAGGCTACGACGCCGCTCCAGAAGCAGTTAGAGTTGTGGAAGAGAGGGGCTCTTGCGTGTCTGTCTAGGCTTCAGTGATTTCGTTGTGCGCGCGGGTCTGGACGACGTCACTGCTTGTGCTAGTTAGTCATTAAACGGGGTGCATGCCAATGATGCGTGGCTTACAGTACTTCCTTCAACGTGACTTGAAATGGGAACTAATGATGACGTGCTGCGTGACATGATACATGTGCTACTGCACGATCTTATCCAACAAGTAGCATGAAGTGGTCCAGTGCCAGCTGTTTTATTGCACAGATTTACGTAGGCCACACAACCGCGCAAAATAGGAACAAAACATTTCTGAACGCCAACGAGACTTCACAGAAGTGCGTAACCTCTGACACATACACCAATACTGTGTAATGCGTGTAACCCGACTTTGTGCCAGTAGCACAGCGCTCAGATAGGTGGTGTACGAAGTCAGTTGTATCGCGCGCACTGCAGTGTTGGTTGCGTTCAGTAGAGTGCGCACTCGTGCAGTGCGCACTGGCCGAAGCGGCCGCGACTCTGGATTGCAAGTAGCGAACACTGTGTCAAATTCCTGAATCACTGCTACCAAGATCTATGGCACAGTCGGTGCAGACACCATACAATAACAATGGCAAGATACAGCAATGGGCTCAGTGCGAGCTCTCCCTCTTCGTCGTCTCAGAAGGCTGATGGCACATGTGAACTTTCCCCTCTCTTGCCCTCTGGAGGCGCACAGTCTCAATTGTCATCTGAGCAGTGGCCCTTGTTGGCTGTGCTGGCAGCGGCCGTCTTTACCAGCTCCCTGTTCGCCTCCTGCATAGGACCCTTCTTCCCGCAAGAGGTTACTTTACTTAACCTATACTTAACGTACATACAGTACACCAATAAGCCCTCCCCCCTCTACTCGCCTTGGACGCGCTCAGGAGTGGAGGGGGGGGGGGGGGCTATTGGAATATCATTATAGTATTTCCCACCATATGTGGCTGATTGACCGAAGCCCTTCGATTAGCGAACCGATCGCTTGTTGTTCCAAACACCCTTCTGGGGGTGGGGGGGGGGGGGATTGTCGGTCGGTCGGTAGGCCAATTATTGCTCAATGGCAGTTTGAGTCGTCGCCTCAGCTTGCAACTGAATGGGGTCGCTTGCGACATGGAGGGGGGGGGGGGGGGCGGGTTTTTGGCCGTTGTCCGTACGTGTTTCAGGCGGAACGAAAGGGGCTCAGTTTAGGCCAGCTTGGCCTGGTTGTAGGCGTGCAGAAGCTCGTCAAATTCCTTGTCTCACCGCTGTACGGACGAATGGTGCGTCCTCGCGAGTTGTGTATTATCGACACTCGTCTGTCAAACACAAGGGGTGCGTTCAGATAGCCAAGACCGGCGCCAAGTGGGCCTTAAATGCCGGTCTGCTTCTCAACGGAGCCATGGGCATCTCTTTTGGGTGGGTTTGTTGGGCAGATTACCGCATACATCGGGGTGGCCAATAGAAACTTAAACTAGTTTTGCGTTCAGTTTCAGTTACAATCAGTTAACTGAAACGGAATCGAAGCTGGGATGGACTTCATTACCGAAACTGAAACTGAAACTCACGGTCTAGCTTCAATTATTTGAATGCCAAATTTTATCAAATCTCAGTACGGTAGATGTACGTAAAATTCAGGTCCAAATTTTCATAGAAACTATCGCAGGTTTGGAAATCGCTTCAAGGTGCACCAAGTTTTCTACCCTCACAAATATAGTTGAGCAAATCGTCGTGACTTCCTGAACCTTCAATGACTGACGCTCAGCTTCAGTACATAACTGATACTGAAACTCAGCCAGGAGCATAATTATAATCGAAACAGAAACTAAAGTGACTTTCTATTGGTCACCCTGCTGTAAATGTACTTGTGTCACCAGGCTTCTGACGCTCGTCCCAGCGGGCCGGCCCTTCTTCGCAGCGGCACTGGCCAATCGCTGTCTCGACGGCGTGGGGGACGCAGCGCACAACACCGCCGTCTACTGCATAGCCGCCGGCAGTTTTCAGGACAGGACCAGCGGCGTCGTCGTAAGTGTCGACATGTTGCCTGTGATTGATGAATGACTGAAGGTGGACTTGGTACGATGATGCGTCACGATGTTGCATTTCAGGGCATGATCAAGACAGTTGCCGCCTTGGGGCATGTGACTGGTCCGCTCCTCGGTGGCACCCTCTACGAAGTACCGTACCTATGATAAATTACCATTACAGCCGTGTAGACCGCTACAGATGTTGTCAAACAGCAGACACGAATACAAGTTGATCCGAATACCGTTTTAGAATGGAGAGCGAGGGGCGTATTAAATGCGGAGAAGGAGGGGGTTGTTTATTAAAGGGGGGGGGGGCACATTGGAGGGACTACGGTAGATGCCTTGCATATTCAGGTCGGCGGCTATCCGACGCCGTTCGTCGTCCTGGGTTCAACCATCGTTTTGGCCTCCGTTCTGTCTTGCGTCATTCTGCGGCCGCAACATGGTTTCAATAAACTAATCATGTCACATCAAAGAGTGCGACCGAACTGCAACCCTGCCATACTCGTTCAGCAGTCGTAGGCGTCGCCACCGGCGAACACGACGACGACAGCGGCAACAGAGGGGCGATGGGCCTTCTAATGTTGCCAGGGGTGCTTCTTGTACTGGCGTCGGTTTGCTTAGTTGCGGCCTTAATCAAGTTCGTCGACACGTTTCTAGAGCCCGACATTAGGGAGGTGCGAAGGAGTGTGCGTGCGTGCGTGCGTGCGTGCGTGCGTGCGCGCGTGCGTGCGCGCGTGCGCGCGTGTGCGTGCGTGCGTGCGTGCGTGCGTGCGTGCGTGCGTTCGTGCGTGCGTGCGTGCGTGCGTGCGTGCGTGCGTGCGTGCGTGCGTGCGAGCGTGCGTGCGTGCGCGCCCGCGAGCGTGGGACTGGTGAAATCCACCAGATGTGCAGTACATACATGCATGTGGTTGACGACAACTGTCGATGCGCGATTGGCCGAGCTGTACAGGAGAATTTCAAGCGAAACCCTCGATTAAATCTCTGGTACAGGTGGTCCAATCACGTAGAAAGGACTTCTCTTTCAGTATAACCTCTCGCCGTTCTGTCTGGGCGCAGTATTCGTCGTCATGGAGGCCACCTATGTCATCTCGGGACCACTGGCCGGCTGTATGGCCGACAGAAGCGGTCGACCACTGACAATCATCGCTATTGGAGCGGTCGGCTTGTCTGCTGCACTGCTGTGTTGGGGCCCGTCGCCCCTGCTGCCCTTTCTGCACAAGTGCGTACCTACGCGTACACCTGCCAATAACCCTCCAGTAAGCCACCCCACTCCGCAAGAGAGGATTCTTTTTGGAGTATTTTCGGTAACATGGGAAAGAAAGAACTGAGCGTGGATCCAGAGTTGCAGTAGTTACTGTGAGTAAGCACCTTGGCCTACTGCTATCAGTGCCAAGCACGAAAACAATGGCTCACAGTCAATGCCGCACATCGCTGCCCAACTGCACATTGCGCACTGACAAAATGCTCTCTCGTCCGACCAGAGGTGACCAATAGAAACTACATAACTTTAGTTTCAGTCAGTTGAAATTACGCCACCTCTCAAGCTCCCATAAATAACTGAAACTAAGCACCGAGTTTCAGTTTCAGTTATGGCGTCCGCGCCAGTTTCGACTTAGCTTAAGTTTCAGTTAACTCTTAAACTGAAACTGATTGCCTACTGCCAAGGAGACGATGAAGAGAGCGACTGCGCAGTCAGCCAGCTGCTGTGTCTCGCATGGCTCAGTGTCAGTGTCATATGACGTTTGAATCTGTACCAAGTGTCCCATGAATCCTGTCAGATCTCCACTTAGCAAGCAGCAATTTGTACCGGAGTTTTCCGCTTTAGCGCCCCCACCCTTCGCCAACATGAAGGCCATGAAGTTGGGAGAAAGAGGAGCGCTTAAGCGGAAGAATCCGGTAGATATGCGGCACACTACAGCCTACAACGCTGGCTTGCCTTGATACACACGTAGTCAAATTTCTGCATTCTAAACCAAGTCACGCGGGAATACGGGTAATTGGTGGCAAATTGGCCAACTTCGAAAGATTTGTAGGGGCTTCCATTTTGGACTGACTGCAGCTACCTTGATGCGCTTTGCGCCTACCATTATCGAGACGAACTTGGTTTCTGAATCGTCTTGGATTGAACATTAGCTGCTGCCGAGATTCCTTGACGAGGGCCAGCATCCGCGACCCATTTTGCGATGTGCGACAGCGTTACTCGCTTGAATGGGTTGTGAGAATTTGATGTATCTTTATACGAGTTACTGTGTTTTACACAGCTTGCTCGGGATTGGGTTTGGATTCATGGGATTCATATCATGGGTTTGGATTCATACAGTTTGTATGTAGGAGAGGAATCGAGAAGGAAGTGCTGTTTATACACGTGTGCTCTGCGGGGACCCCGAAACGTCGCAGTACTACACGCTTCCACTGATGTTCACCTTGCGTCCGGTCCTTGCGATTGATTGCCCGCGCGTTCACGGGACATGCAGTGTCGAGACAATTGTTACACAGTCCACGTTAAGAGTGTTTGCAATTTGCACGTCACCCGTTGCCCGGCTAACCGCATTTGTGCGTCGGTAATGTCTTTTCACGCACCGCAACGTCAAATCGAAGCAGTGTCGAAGAAACACAGCAGCCAACTTCGAACCTATGGGGCTGTGTGTGTGATGGACCTCTTCAGCGCGCTGAGGACTCACCAAAACTAGCTCGTTAAAGACACTCTACGCACTCTCTCGAAAACATGGTTTTAGCAGAATTTTGGTTCTTTCTATTGCTACCATTTCAACCTTTTATCCTAATCCTGCACTTGGTACCTCCAGACAAAGACGAATTTCCCTGTCTTGGCCGTAACCCTTCCCCGTGACTCATCTTTTGCAAAAAGCGGTCGCCCTGCAGTGCACAATGTCAGTCAGGCGCCAGGACGCTCTGCGAATGATGGGGGATTATTCCGCGTGAGAAACCCGACAACACAGTCTAATCCTTGCCAAAGGGAAAGCGGATGGTGGCTCACATCATGCTGCATTATAATCAATTGTGACGCATGCCTAATCCGCCGTTTAGCTGCGCGAGGGTGGTCGCGAGATGTATGTAGTGTACAGGTCCGGTCGCGTTGGATCAAGACCGTCTCATTGTCTTCTGTGAAGTTTATGATAATCATCCAAATTGTAATTGTGCTCTTTGAGATGTGCATTTCGGAATCAAACCAATATTGCTGGGGCTTAGGTAGGAAAGTGATTATACATTTGTCATCCCACTCTTGCCTTATGTTGGAGACTCATGTGCAAATGCCAGTCGTCTCTCAGTTAGCGTAGAAGCTTTCGGCAATGCTATTCTGCCACCGTTTTACTTTACATATACGGTGGGGTCGTTAGTACGCCGACTACAGATTGAGCTATAGCCACTGTAAGCTCGACGTCCCTTTGTTGAGTCTGCTCTCGTAATGCGTTTCTATGGAGTGCTGGCTTCATTCTCTGCCGCATAGGTACATGTGTGACGCAACCTCCTCCCGGCATGCGACGACGACTGAAACAATTCGTTGAGACAATCTGGGCATTCACTAACTGCAACTCAATAGGTGGCATAACTAATGCAAGTTGAAACTGAAACGCAGCCAATTTCATACCTAGTACCTATAGTTGAAACTGAAAAGAGTTTCCACGGTGGTCACCCTGTGTTGAACGAAGCGCACAAGCTTATCAGCACGTTACGCAACACGCACTGAAATGGCATGGACCAAACCGAACTTTGACGGTGACAACTCTGCACTGTGCTGAACGAGGTTTGCTAAAATGTGGTCTGTGCTGTGTTGTGCGCTGAACAATGCTGCGTCTTGAACTCGAGTCTTTGCAAGCACTCAAACTAAGGTTGCTCAAACGAGTTTTGCTACGGAGGGCCCTGGCGCGACGTCCGTCATACCGCACGTGCGACCCACGGGAACGCTTAGAGTGTAATGTTTCTCGCCGATGTTCACATTTCATCACCTGAGCGCTGTGCACCCAGTAGGTACATACTACTGTACGCAGTGCCACCACGAGAGTATTACACTGTAGTCGTCAGTTGCGTTCAGGTCTGAGTGCTTATGTAGAACACTGCAGTTATGCTGATGCAATTCTCGCTCTCCTCCCGCAAAGGTGAATCAGGCGTTGGAAAATCATCCCATTTATTAGTCGGGCGGCATCTTCTCTACCGTATGTTTTGAATAACTCCCTTGTCTCCAACAATTGCTTGTCTCTGATTATTCCCTGGGGAGTTAGCTCACAAGTTACTGTACATATTCCTGTCAACGTCGGGTCGTTAACTCATATTTTGTTACCGTCAAAAGATATGATTACAATGTAGAAACTTTGCCGATTCAAATGCAGACTGCTGCTGCTCTTGCTAGTGTAATAGTTATCATATTCTGCAAACATTTTCATCTCTCTAAAACGGTTGACTACGTCGACTATTTGTGTGAGAGATCTGGCAAACTCACGTTGTGAATCTGGCATTCCTGCCACGAGCCATTGTTGGTGCGGATTTGACTGCCAAATTTGTTTCATGATAGTCATGATTGTCACAGCCTTTGGTCCTTTCGAGTTTCGACCACCTATGTATGTATCTGCAAACGGTGCCTT
>JASAMZ010006935.1:0-12500 GCA_030248115.1 Linhomoeus sp. GSCO2_2 | reverse complement strand
GAACGAACGAACGAACGAACGAACGAACGAACGAACGAACGAACGAACGAACGAACGAACGAACGAACGAACGAACGAACGAACGAACGAACGAACGAACGAACGAACGAACGAACGAACGAACGAACGAACAAACGAACGAACGAACGAACGAACGAACGAACGAACGAACGAACGAACGAACGAACGAACGAACGAACGAACGAACGAACGAACGAACGAACGAACGAACGAACGAACGAACGAACGAACGAACGAACGAACGAACGAACGAACGAACGTGCGCGCGCGCACGCACGCACGCACGAACCAATTAGCAACAGTCGACAGTCACTTCAGGCTGCCAACGGTCTATCCTCCTTCTTCGACGTCGTCACAGGCGGTTGGACCCTTATTCTCACAGCGACCATGGAAGTCATCATCGTCTCCTTTGTCTACGGCTTCAGGTGACCGTATTTCACGCTTTATTCACAACTCAATTGAAGCGTAGGTTTGGAGAATTTCAGGCGCTTTTCTGGCGACCTGCAAATGATGATGGGGAAGCCCACGAGCTACTATTGGCTCGCCTGCTGGGTAGTGCTGACTCCAGTGCTTCTGCTGGTGAGTGCTCGGCTGTTCTGCAGCTGGTGCGGGCTGCGATTGATTAGTCTATTCAATGGAACATTTGCAGGCCATGGAAATCTACACAGTCTACGGATTATCCGTAAACGGCTACGGCTTTGGAAACACCGAGTATCCGGACTGGGCGATCTACTTTTCCATCGCTTTGACACTGGCGGCCGTCATTTGGATGCCGCTCTTCGCAGTCATCAAAGTGATCAAAGCCCTCGTCCGGAGAGAGGTGGGTCACTTTTCAAGTAAAATATTCTATGAAGCACAATTGCTACAGTACCCGTACGTTGCAGGACCTAAGATTGCTGGTCGAACCAAAGGACAGTTGGGGGCCTGCAGACCCGGGACTAAGAGAAGAGATCGGTTGGTGAAATAGACTAATGCTGTAGTACCTACATTACAAGTAATATAGAGTCATAAAACCTCCAAGGTTTCAACCTTCACTTGGGCCTTGGGGTCGCCTATTTGAGGCTAGACGGGTTGCTTACTGCACTGCAAGTCTTACATACCTACTCGTCTCAATTGCAAGCCTGCATATTTTGCATTGACTTATTTGGTGTTTTGGCGAAGAGAACCAGACAATATGAGCATGATCAGTGAAGAGCATGTAGGTAGGTATGCCTAACGGACAGGCAGAATTCTATCCACGTTACAATGCTAAACTTGGTAATCGCTTTTGGAAGTGGGTGGGTGGGTGCTGTGAGTCATTGTAGCTTTAACGGTAGATTGCTCACTTCAGCACGCGGCCACCCCTACCGTCACAAGATGCGCAACGTCTACCCTGAAGGGTGGGAAAGCACTGTCTATTCAAACCCGGCGCTCAAATCTGCGGACGAGGAAAGCGGACAATTGGGCAGCCCGCCCCCTTACGATGGTCGCGTCGGTGGAATTCGGCCGGACTCTGTTAGACAACACGAAGAGAAGTTCTGAGAAGACGCACACATACAGAAAGACGGCAAATAATGCGAGATTTTGTGCACACTTTCGCTATACCGTTCAAAGATGGATTTGCAGCCCTGCATCCTGAAGTAGCCTGGGATGTAGTTGGCAATCAACGTTGTCTTACGAGTTGGTTTAAGTAGTTCTGGAAATTTTAGTGCGTCTTTCAGTTTAGCCTGACGATCTATTGGATCGAAGCAAGCTGACTACCGTTGTCTTGTACAATCTGTTTGTTGGCATTTACACTTCAGTATCCTTGCGTTGAAGTCCTCTTGCCTAGTTCATACGCCATGACTGCAACACCGCAACACGCTAGATCTAAACAGTCTGTCAATCTACATTTGAACCCATAAATTGAAATCAACAGCCGACGACGATCTCGTGAATTCAACGGGCGTTCAACTGTCCTCCGTCGACAGGCCAAATGGCACCGTTAACGTAAGAGGCCTCATCAGAAGCCAGAAAGGCTATGACGCCAGCTATCTCTTCGCTCTTGCCCGTCCTGCGCAGCGGGTTCACCTTGGATTGCTTCTCAAACACCTGGAAGTTGTCGACAATACACAAGACAAAATGCCAGACAAGTGCACACAAATGATGCCACCTTGTCTGTCTGTTCCTGGCTCATTCCCACTTGACGGGTGAAGAAGTCTGTGCTGACAAACCCTGGACTGAAGTTGCAAGTGAAGCCAATCTCATATGCATAAAGTTTCACCAACATTTCCTAAACTCCACAAATTTTGCACCCACTTGACCGCGTTGACTCGAATCCCTCTGGGACCCAGGTCGTTGGCCAGACAGCGCACGTAATAGTCTATGGCGGCTTTGGATATCCCATAGTAGGCGTTCATTGCCACGGGCGTTGACGACACTATGCTACTGGTCACCACCACGCTGCCCTTGTTCTTGACCAGCTCCTCGGTGGCCAGTTGCGTCAGGCGAATGACGCTGAAGAGGCGTCACACAGAGGTCAAGTGGCAAATCTCACGTGCAGTCGTCATGATGCGCACTTGCTACACTATGAACCTCTCAACGTTGACCCGCATGGTCCTCTGCAGAACCTCTACTGGGTCGCGGACTCCCCCTGGGTGGAAGCGCGTGCCGTGGTTGCAGACCTGAACTGGTGATGGTATTCTTGTATGAATCACATTTGGGTGAATGAACGGTTTGCACACCAATATGTCCAGTTTCCCAAAGTGTTCCATCGTCTGGCTGTAAATCTTCTGGACGTCCTCGTCGTTCTCCATCTCCCCGACCACAATGAACACCTGAATAACCCCATTTAGACCCTTGAATTCGAGTTTCAACGTTACTGCTTAGTAAGATGTGCGGAGAAAAGACGATGAACTTCTTGCCAGGCGCACTTTGTCCGCGCTGACGCCCTTCTCAAGACACAGACGTTTGGTCTCCTCAAGGTAGTCCACTTGTCTGCCAGTGATGGCAACTGAAGCGCCTTGTTCGATGAAGAGGACCGCTGTGACTCGTCCAATGCCTGAGCTGGCTCCTGTGACAAGCGTGATGTATTGTAGCTTAGAGGGGAACGGAGTACACACACCAACTTTCTTAATGAGTTAGTGTCTGAAATGGAATGGCATTCAAAGGGCAAAGGTTTAGTCTTCAAAACTACCTGTGATCAGGGCGACTCGTCCATTGAGTTGAGGTGCCATGCTTTATTGGCTTTCAACTCATTCAAACTTCTCGCTAGCGCTCCGAAAGTCCATACGTGAAAACACACTCTATAGCCAGACTTCGCCAGACAGAGACTGCGACCTTCGACATAGCGAACCAGCTCATTTTGTACACGTGAAGATAGCAGTCTGCCACGTGAATCTGTCAACAGAGGGACCGGTTTCTGCTGGCAGGTTTCCCTTTTCACATAATTGGGGTTGGAGAGGCGGTGGGGAGCTCTTATACATAAGCACGAAGATCGTTCGATGGCTCAGCTGTGATTGGTACATCTGTCAGCGCATCAAAAGAAACGGTACTTTACACAGGAAACGTGTGCCATGTGGATGTAGAATCAGCTTCAGACACTCTTTGGCGTGAAGATTGCTCATACAAACCTATGTACACGTGTAGCATGCCTCTTGCCAAGCAAGGGCGGTATGTTAAAGTGGATTTGTTAGGTACAAACCTACGTGCCAACTTGTCATGTACCAAATCGTTATGTTTCCAACTTGGACTTGCTTACTTTCGCTGCCGGCCAATCGCTATTTCTCAGCGGGAGACCTGGGAAGCAGGAAATCGGTTTGAGCAGAGAACTCAACCACATCGCAGCAGTCGAAATCGCTTCCTCTTGGAGGAAGGTCGCAATTTCCGCCATGGCACAGACCGTTGCCATTTCGGTGTCCACAGACTGGCATTCGAAACCGTTGGCTGCCGCAAGCGTCGAATAAAAGGACAGGGCAATAAATTGTCTACAGCAGCATTTCCCGTTTGTGTTGAAGGTAAAGTCGTGCCCGAGTACTGCAAAGCAGACTAGGTCGAATACAGAAATACCTAACAGCAGTGTCGTTTTCATTTCATTGCAGTGCTGCTGCTTGAAGGAATTGTTATTTTCGACGTGGCTTATTGAAGAACCACGCTAAACCCAGAACAAAACTTCCCGCCAATTTCTCTCTTCTATATTCGCATGGCATACCATTGAGCACTGAATAACTGCACGCTACATAGCATATAAACCACGAAATGGTTCGAATCATACCACTGCGAGACGACAGCGCTCCAGCGCAACAGCGAGAGAAATGGGGAAGCCAGTGGGATTTCGTCATGGCTTCTCTGGGATACGCCATTGGACTGGGGAACATCATTCGATTCCCCTATTTCATGGCCAGGAATGGTGGAGGTACAGTGCACGAAAATTTTACAGTAATCAGCAAAGTTATACAAACGTTGCCTTTTAGCGGTGTTCTTGATACCGTATCTCATTTTCTTGTTCTTTGTGGGACTGCCTACTTTTCTGTTAGAGCTGGGACTGGGACAGTACGGCCAGGTGACGCCAATGAACATGTTCTCTCGTATGGCGCCATTGTTCAGCGGTGGGTCACCGTCGCCGTCGTCGTCGTCGTCGTCGCCGTCGTCGTCGTCGTCGTCGTCGCCGTCGTCGTCGTCGTCGTCGTCGTCGCCGTCGTCGTCGTCGTCGTCGTCGTCGTATCGTCTTGTACAGTTTTCTCCTCCCCACAGGCATCGGCTATTGTATGGTGGCCGTTTCATTTCTGATTTCCTTCTACTACAACATCTTTCTCGCGTGGGGCTACCGATACCTTTGGGACTCGTTCTACTCACTGATAAGCATGGAACCTTTGCCCTGGTCCTATTGCCACGGCGCGGCCGAGTACGGCACTCACTATTACGCGTGTAAGAGCTGTGTGAATCAGCTTCTGCAAACAGGCTTTTAACTAAACCAAACTGAAAGTCTTTGTAGGGTGCGTTGACGATCGACTATGCGGCGCCGACCAACCGCTGGGCGCAAAGAGAGGGCAATTTGTCGTCGTCGACAGAAAATGCCTGCCGTTCGCTGACGTTTTAGATGACAAGTCGCTTTTCGACAAATACAACAACACGCCTCGTCTAACGGCGGCCACGACCTACTTGTGAGTGCATCGCATCCCCCAGAGTGACATTGACATGTCGAGTAGGCAAGTCTACATAAATTTCAACTGACTCTTCATTTCAAAGGTTAGATTATAGGTATGGTGCGGTTTGTTCAACTGTATCGAGACTTCCTTCATTAAGTTACTGTATAGGTACCTAATTTCGATTTCAGACATCACGTCTGCGGTATGTATGTACTTTTGACGTTCTACGTTGTGATTGCCATGCGGAATTAATTTTTTCGCCGCCCCCCAGGGCGGCGAGTATATATACGGACGCTATTGTCCGTTTGTGTGTGTGTCTGTGTGTGGGTCCGGAACAACTAGACATGACGGTTAGTGCCATCCGATGGAGTCGAATGCGCTGAGTAACGTGCCGTTGTCCGTTTCTGTTGCTAATTTCGCTATTTCGAGATATTTACAATTAAAATATGAAAATGTCAAAAATGACACTTTTATTTACAAGTCGTATCGGCAAAGTTTTTGCTGAAATGGAAAGGGCACAAGACGCGATGAATTTGTGACATAGTTTCGGATTTTGGAATTCACCAAATTAGGGATATTTTCAAGGTTTTTGTCAAAATTCCCAAATTTCGAACAATTCAAACAGCTTATATTTCAAAATTTCTTTGCACGTATGTATCGAGCATAGTCTGCCAAGTATTTAGCAAATAGTTTCAGCGAATATAATTAACGCAATTTAGGATATTTTTAAGGATTTTGTTAAAATCCCCAAATTTCGACAATTTCAAACAGCTTAAATTTCAAAATTTCTTTTCACGGATGTGTCGAGCATAGTCTACCAAGTATTTATCAAGTAGTTTCAGATTTTATAATTAACGAAATTAGGTATATTTTCAAGGGTATTGTCAAAAATCCCAAATTTCGACAATTTCAAAACGCTTTAATTCCATAATTTCTTTGCGCGAATGTATAGAGCATAGTCTGCCAAGCATTTAACAAATAGTTTCAGATTTTATAATTACCGAAATTAGGGATATTTTCAAGGGTATTTTCAAAATTCCCAAATTTCGGCAATTTCAAACAGCTTAAATTTCAAAACTTCTTTGCACGGAAGTGTCGAGCATAGTCTGCCATGTATTTAACAAATAGTCTCGGATTTTATAATTAACGAATTTACGTATATTTTCAAGGACATTGTTAGAATTCCCAAATTTAGACAATTTCAAATGGCTTAAATTTCAGAATGTCTTTGCATGGTTGTGTCGGGCATAGTCTGCCAATTATTTAGCAAATAGTTCTATATTTTATAATTAACGAATTTAGGGATATTTTCAAGGTTTTTCTCAAAATTGCCAAATTTCGACAATTTCAAACAACTTAAATTTCCAAATATCTTTGCTTGGATGTACCGGGCGTAGTATGCCAAGTAATTATGAAACAGTTTCAGATTTTAGAATGCAAGAAACTAGGGATATTTTCAAGGGTTTTGTAAAATATGGCAGATTTCGGCATTTTCAAATGGCTATAACTAAGCAATATTTTTCTATGGATGTGTCGTGCAACGTATGTTTTGCCACCTATTCTATCGAACACGAAACGCGGCAATTACTGTGCGGTTCTGCAATCTACAGCAACGGTGTCGTATCCGCCCGCATTTGTGACCCAAAAGAAAAGGGCGTCATCCCATTTAGACCCTCTTCATTCCAAAGTGAACCAGCGGCGAACATTCCTGATCCATTTATGGATCAGTACACACCAATACGAATCTTATAGGCAACGATTGCCCAAGAATGGCACAAACTACTTTTGAAAACTCGAGGTAACTGCGGCGAAAATCCCCGAAGAAATGCTCAACTTTCTATTCTGACACACTATTGAATGTACTCCTCAAATGCACAACACACTATGCAATGCCAATCAACCATCATCGGGTACCCAGTTTTTACTCTAAGCTTGTTGATTTTCCGAAAGTGTACATTTCCCAAAGCCCACGACCTCCGGTTCCAGTCTGTACGTGATCGGTCAGAGCCCCACAGCGGAGCCCCTCTCTGACTGGGCTTTGAAATACGACATTTTGGCTTGCTATGGCTTTTCATGGATTGTCGTCTTCTTGCTTCTCGTGTTCGGACTCAAGTTCACTGGCAAGGTTGTGTAAACTAAACACACGTACGTGTTTAAGCAATGTTTGATAAATACCTAACTAGATCTAGAGATAATTTCGAAGTATTTACGTGAAGACAAAATCTGTATGGGAGAATGAAAATATTTACAAAAGCTCCAATTAGCTTGTAAGAAGTACCTATTGTGATATACCCCCATATTTGCACAAACGCTTGAGTAATGTGATGCTGTGTTCAGACAATTCAAATGTGAGTCATGTTCGAAATAAGTTCGTTTCCTATCCGAAACGTCATTAGCGTTCCAGGCTGTCTACTTCACCGTGGGATTTCCTTACATACTGTTGATTCTGTTGCTATTTGTTGGACTGCAGCTGGAGGGAATGATGGATGGTATCAGATACTATCTTTTACCGAAGTTCGACAGCTTCGCGTCGTCTACGGTAAAGTGCGATTTTGAAAATTTTGCACTAATTGAGACAACTTGAAATTCTCTACAATTGAACAGCTGTGGAACGACGCGGCCAATCAAGTGCTCTTCTCGCTCAGCGTTGGCGCTGGTGGGATATCCACCCTGGCCACCTATAATCAATTCGATAACAATATCGTCAGGTAACATAGCTTTGATCAAATTTATATGACCAAGTGGTGCACACTTTCAAATTCTAGGGACACGTTCATTATCACCTTCGGAAACTTTCTCACCAGTTTCTTCGTCGGCTTTGTCGTCTTTCCCATTCTGGGCTTCATTGCCAAGCGGTCGAATAGTGAAGGCGAGCCAAAGTTGCGTCAATTTGTGCGTGTTGCGTGAATACCTGTCGCTGCGCTTTCAGTGAACCCTAAGCTGGCCAGCGGCCCAGGGCTGACGTTTATGACTTATCCGGACGCCATGTCTCGTCAGGGGGAGTTTCTTGGAAAACTCTGGTGTATGGCATTCTTTCTAATGCTTATCTTGCTTGGGATCGACTCTCTGGTTAGCATCACGAAACGCCAAGAAATTTCAAATCTCAAACGTGTGTGATTTTCAGATGGTTCTCGTTGAAACGATGGTAACCGCTCTGGCGGACGGATTCCCCAGCATTGTGAATCGCAACAACGTCACAAAGAAATTGACAGTGTTCTTCGTGTGCCTTGTCTGCTTCTGCTGCGGCGTCGTCTTCTGCACTGGGGTACTGTAGGCGAGAACTTCAAATTTCACATGGCAACTTTTGGGGAATTTAGGCGGCTGACGCCCTGTCAACCTTCTTCGACGTCGTGGCCGGCGGTTGGACCTTAATTTTGATTGCCACAATGGAAGTGTTAGTGGTGGCTTACGTCTACGGATGCCGGTGAGTCAGCACTCAAGTTTAGACTCTGGAATAAGTAACTGAACTGAGAAAATTTTAGGCGCTTCGCCGGCGACCTGGAAATGATGATGGGAAAGAGGACCAACATTTACTGGCTGAGCTGTTGGCTAATTTTGAGCCCCTGTCTGCTAATTGTACGAATTTTGTCTCACATTCTGGAGTTTTCACTTTTCACTCATTTATCGTTTTGCACACATTCAGGCTATGGAAATCTACACGGTCTATGGTCTTTTCATGAACGGTTACGGTTTCGGAGACAAGAAGTATCCCAGTTGGGCTATTTACCTGGCCATTGCTCTAACACTTTTCGTTGTCATTTGGCTACCTCTCATGATGGTTGTCAAGCTCGTGCAAATGATGATTTCGAAACGGGTTTGGTTTTTCCACATCACTCATCATTGGATGAGCTCAAACAAAGGCCTATAGATTGGTTTCAGAGCTTTCGGTCGCTTGTCAGACCGCTTCCAGTTTGGGGACCAAGCGATCCAGACCAAAGAGAGAGAATTGGTAAATTCTGGCGGTTTAATACAGACTTGAGATACAGAGTAGAATAGTTGATCAAAACTTTACAGAAATGACAACACACTGCAGAAGGAAAAGAACCTAACAAACACAATAGCAAATAGAACAAGATAGAATCAAACAAAAAATTTAGGACAAAACTGAAACTAATACACCACTCTACAAAATGTAGTGTAACATATAAAAAGTTGTAGATGAATTTCAACAACGTGAAATAATATAGCCAGATAATACATAGCATAATTGAGTGCTGCTTAACATGTAGGTAGCATGGAGATGTTTCACACTCACACAGCTGTCGAGCACCCATATCGTCATCAGATGGACCAAGCGGAATTGGACCATCTGGGCTATGGAAACCCTACCATTGGAATTGAACACTGACTGTGATAAAGCGAGCTACCTATATAACATGTTTGTGATTTGAAGACCAAAGTGAAGCGCGCTACTGGTTTCACGAAATTCTCCGAGCGTCCCAATTCTAGAGTTGATGTCTCTGTTTACTGGCAGTGGTGATGTGTGTTGTTTGAGTTTACGGTATTCTATTTCTGTAATGCTGGCTACTCTGCTGGCGCTTCTCAACCCTGCCCCTGTCAGCGTTTCACACACGATGTCTAGTTTCTATTTCGTACGCGTACCTCTAATTCTCTCACGACTTCAACGAATGTTTGTTTGCGAGTGGCTTCTGGCTCATTTGCGCGAAGTGAACCGCGACCGAGCACGCTAGCATTTCAGCCTCAATCGCGTCGGAGGTTTGCCAAATGACGGTTTTGGTCCAGAAAGTGCGAGGTGTGACTCGGGGCTGCCTACAATCCTTCTGACGCTCTCCCCAAATCGCAAATCCAAAACATCTCGTCGAGCTTCGACGGAACGGCGCGGCACTGACGCTTCCTCGAACCTCACTGAGTCAACACAGGCCGTGCGTTTCTCCCCCACTGCTGTTGTTGTGGGCCGCGAGTACTCTTTTGAATTCGCCTCCACCGACTGTGACCGGTCCTCTCCAAAATCCTCTGTGTGCTTACATGTGTTCTGTTGCCTACACAGGTACACATAGGTAGGCAGGGCAGGCAGGCAGGCAGCGCGACGCGGCACAAAAGCTGGAATGGAATGGGGACCGCGCACACTTTCGAATTGCCACTGTGCTGCGGGATGCGCCGTCCCCCTCTGCGCCCAGCCCTTCGTGCGCCGCCTACAAAGGTTTCCACATCGGAGATCGTAGCGATGTCAAATTGTACATGCGTGCATGTGCATATAGGTATGCAGGCGATAAGAAAGTTTCATTATACTAACGCCAGAATTACGAAAACGTTAACGATGGTCGATGCAGGCCTTGGTATGTGTGTCGACCATTCATGCCGCGATTATTGTCAGCCCTTTAGTTACAGTATCTCATAATCGCAATTCAGCGCCGTTGTTGAGGATAATGCGGTAAGCGATTTGTCGCGATCAAGGCAGTCGCTCCTGCGTGTGCGTCCGGCCGCTGGCGCATCTTCCCATTTGGGGGTCGGGTCCAGCGGGTTGCCACTTTTCTAAGAATGCGCGCTCAGTCGTCTTTTCCGCGCGCCGTCCACTGATCTTCCTTGACTACTGGACCGGTCCCCCACCTACATAGATATCTTGATCGACCTTGCGGTCTCCTGTCGGTTCTCCAACCGAAAGTTGGTTAGTCAGAGATTGGGACGAGCCTCCACCCTGTAATTTCTCTTCCCTCCCTCCCTCCCTCCCTCCCACTCACACGTATACTGTCGCATGCGTGCGTGCGTCAAAGGGGTCAGTCTGAGTCATTCTCGTCTGTCGCAGGGTACAAAGAAGTTTCCTAGACTAGGAGATGCAATTTCCGTAAAAAGTAATAGGACAAAGTCTGCGTTGGTGCTTGGTAGGCACACCGGGTGTCCCGATAATCCAGCCCCATCTCCAGCGAGCTGTGGAAAACTCTACGCTGTGAAATTTCTAAGGATTGAACCCCAACGTGTTTTTTCATCTGATACCAAATTTCAGCGTCCTACACCCGCCCGTGCGGGAATTGTGGCACGGAGCGCAAAATTGGTAGAATCTCTCTAGACTCGCTGGCTTCTGAGAGCTACAACTTTCGGTACACTGGAGTTAATTTGATGCAATTGCACCATTTTGAAGAGGACACATGACGCTTTTGAATGGTCTTGGAACGAAAATTGTAGCTCGTTGCGCGCACGCGAACGATCAGAAATGAAGGGTACTGTGCCAGTCCCAAATCTGGGCGCGTCAGCATCTCCTGCTGCTGGGCGGCCTCCCCCACGAGGGGCCAGCAACCGCGACCAATTTTGTGTTTTGCGACACAATTCCCGCACGGGTGGGTGTTAAATAATGAAATTTGGTATCAGATGTGCCAAGACGTTGGGGTTCAGTCTGTGTAAGTTTCACAGCATAAAGTTTTCTACCGCTTGCTGGGGATGGGGGGGCTGGATTTTTGGGACACCCGGTACAGAAGAAGTGTCCGCGCACATATTTCTTTAGGATGGACGAGCGTCCTCAGAGGCTGCCGGTTGTTGTGAGTTCGCTCTTGTACCTACATATGACGCCATTGTTTGCCCTTTTGACTTATAGCATAAGAAGGAAACGCTTGCAGCTTCAACTGTTTAGTATCCGGCCAGCGGATTTTGTATTCGCTATATTGCTAGAAAAGACTGAAATCCGCTTGTCGTGGCGTGGTTGCCAAGCCAGCGAACCCAAATCCGCTTAGTCATTTGGGCAGCCGATTTCGAGCCGCTCTGCCCCTGTGAACCCTACCACTGCTTGCTATGTCGGTAGGTTCGTTTAACAGTGGTTGAATCACGCATAGTGATTTCGCCTTAGGCGATGATTCTGAATTGTATGAGGCCAACATGTACCTAGCGATTGCTTCAACATAGCCTTGTCAAACTCAGAAAGCCAGGCCCTCCATTTTCTTTTCTCATTTCAACATCGCTTGCTATCTAACGTATCCCGCGCGCTTGCCTACACACGTCCTGAGTGCTAATAAAGCGTTTTACAACCTCACATCATTTGGATACCGGGCCGTCTCAAGACTCAAAGCGGAGGCGCGGTTTGTGAGAGTTTTGCATCCTTGACCTTGTGAAAAACTTCAGCGCTACGACATGTAGGACGAAGGGGGGAGGAACGGCCCTAGCTTGGGTACTGTTTCCTCAGTTTCTGCCTACCGGCTCCCGAATCATGCACGACCAGGTCACAGAGGGAAGAGAGAAGTCGGAGCAAACAGCTCGACTTCATCCTGTCTTGTCTGGGATACGCTGTTGGACTGGGCAACGTCTGGAGATTCCATACCTGTGCGGCAGGAATGGGGGAGGTACGGTACTCATCGTACATAGCAGTACAGAGGTACAGTACAGATCTTGGCAGTATAAAGAGGTACGGTCCAAAGCTGTTTCAGTAAC
>JASAMZ010006933.1:0-25999 GCA_030248115.1 Linhomoeus sp. GSCO2_2 | reverse complement strand
GTACTCGTTCAGTCAGTTATTGCTCACCTGGGAGAAAATCTACGATTTGGGGTGCAGAGACGACGACATCTATCAGTTCAATAGAAAGTGTTTCAAGCTGTTTACTGAAGGTGGTATGCGAATGCCTAAGGGTCCTCTGTGCATCTGAACTGTGTTGCAATGCCACACTATCGGTCCCATCCTTCGATTCGGTCCGCACCTTCGATTGAAACTGTGTTTTCTCTTTTTGCGTGTCGCCCGCTTTGTACCCGTCTGACAGAGTGCTATCGCATCTGCTGGTTGTAACGCGAAGATGTGTCTCGCGTCTGTTACTGTACAGTACCGTGACAACTGCATTTGAATATTCGCTTCATATGTATAATTCAACTGTACCGCCACGTATCGAACTTTGAGCCGAGAACCGCTTGCTGAATGTGGCGCGCTCGCAATACCGGGTGAGGCAGAATACAATACAGGGTGTCCCAGCTATCTATCCGGGGTTTCAATCATTAATAACTTCCGCATTTTGCAACGAAATTTGGCGAAATTTGCACACGACGTGCACACATTTAGGGAAATTTTGTGTGTTGAGTTACAGCATGTTCCGGCTTATATTGCCCAAATGGCAAAGGTTTGTTGAAGATTGTTCAATTTTGTACGGAGCGAAAAGAGAAACTGAGAACAGCAACCTTCCAGACTCCGCGTCAAGTCCATCGTTTGGCATGACATGCTAAATGGTGTTTCCGAGCAACAGTAAAAATTTCAGACCATATGGCGCAAAGAACAGCAATGGTGCCACTTCGCGCATGTCCACGTCAGAATTCCGAAACTTTTACACTTTATCAGACGCACCATGCAGTGTATGTCATGCCCAATGTTGGGACTGATATATGAAGCCAAACTTGAGAACGGCGGCCGCAATGTTGGTACCCTCAACCAGCTCACTGCACCAATTGACCAATCTTCAACAAACCCTTGCCAGTTGGGCAATATTAGCCGGAACATGCTGCAACTCAACACACAAAATTTCCCTAAATGTGTGCACATCGTGGGCAAATTTGGTGGAATATCGTTGCAAAATGAGGAAGTTATTAGCAATCGAAACCCCGGATAGATAGCTGGGTCACCCTGTACATACCAGGTGCACAACGCATTCTTCGCAAGTACACATATGTAGCTGCAGACCGAATACATAGTTGGCGAACACTTTGCACAGGTGTATAGCTATGTACAGTAGGCGCAGGTGTATAGCACATAGAGGCAGTTTTTCAGGAAATGTACAGTAACTACTACACACCGAGCATGGGCCGGGTGCACTAGATCGTCCTTCGCAGTCGGCCAGCCGCCCTCACCTTCAGTTTTGTAATCCTTCTTGTGTTACACCGCTGTGTGTCTGGGCAGTGGCAACGAACCCGCCATTTCGCGCACAAACGCAGCTGACCCCATTCGCTGTCAAAGAGTCGTCACGGGGAGAGCGTTGGTAACTTACCAGTTTCTCATCTTGGAAAATGCATCGTATGAACGATGGCGGGTTTCCCGGTGTTGGAGACGAATGGCCTGAAGGTCCACACAGCTTCGGCGGCGACTGGCCGGACAGTGGCAACGGCCCTTCAATGGTGACGGCTCCACCACAAGTTGGTGTCATTCAGTTTGCTCCAGTGAATTTCAACTCAAGCGAGTACTTGGGTGCGCTGGTTGCATGCTAAACATGTACGGTACATCAGGTTTCAATACAGCACAGCAAATATTTGCGCTGCTGCATTATCCGGACATGGCTTATGCCGTTCTTTCCGAAGTGGCTCATAGTAACCTGGAGTACACTCCACCTCGTCGCTACAAGTTCTCATTTAGCCCCGATGGCCAGTCGAGCGATCGCGACCTTGGCGAAACGGCAGGGCGAGATTTCCCGGAAGAGGCGCTCCGGCGCCGCGAAGGTTCTGTGCGCCGCCCTTTCGGGTGCCAGTCAGTCCCGCCATCGGGGACAATCACTTTAGTGATAGAGAGACACAAGAGATGTGGAAGGAGGTTGTCGTCGCCCTTTTCCTGGCGTGATCCGTTGAAGAACGCGTGCAGCGCTGATCATTTGCCAGGCCATAGCCGCGGAGTAGTGATGGCAACTTGAAAACCGGGTAAGTACTTACCCGGTTTTACCCGGTTTTTTTAAACCGGGTATACTTACTTCGTACTTACCCGGTTTAGTTTTGCGTACCCGGTTTTACCTTTACCCGGTTTTTTGCCGCATTTACTTACCTGGTTTCAGGCCGAAAACCGGGTACCTGGTTTACTTACCCACTACCAACACTTGGGTAAGAAACCGGGTAAACAGTTGTAATTTTGCATCTTAGGCTCAAGATGCCTTACCTGTTGAGTGCGCAAAGCAAAATTGCAACATTTCTTGTTAAATAGATTTTACTTTGCACTCCTAAATTCATCAACTTAGGAAAAATTGACAGTATGTGAAGTTTTAGTGCTGCACCTGCACCACCAAACAATAAACTCAATGAATGATTCAATGATGAAATACCGTCGTCATCTCCGTACATAGTTAGTGTGCCACTTAAGTGCCTCTGAAAGTTTTGTGTTTGGGTAGTATCGACACTACCTCGTCTGCTTCAGTTGACGTTAACGCAATAGCTACTTAAATTTGTTTTGCAGTTTCACGAACCACAAATTTGGCTCATAAGCTTGTGCTGGTGAATGCGCAGTGTTGAATGACTTCTGGAAGAACATAGGTGTCAATGTTACGTCCACTTTCCGCATTCGTCCAGAAGCCACATAATGCGGATTCTGGACGCGTCGGCGTCCAGTTTCCGCATAATGCCGTTTCTGGACGACACGGCGTCCAGAATACGCATTGGAAAGAAGAGGCATGTATCACCGCAACATGCGTAATCTGGACGTCCAGAATCAGCATTTCTTTGCAATCATGACGGAGGCGCACAGCAGGCCTGAGCAGGGGGTGAAGTAGATGGAGGAGTGTTCACCCCACTTACAGTTTGCACTAAAACTCGGCCGGCGTCGCGCCTGGCGGGTCTCAGCTGAGGCTTAGCGCGACCACCAACTTCAGGGCGCGCTCCGCGCGCCCTGAAGTCGGTCACCGGTCGCGTTAAGCCTAAGCTTCGACCCGCCAGACTGCGACGCCGACTGACTCTTGTGGACTGTGGGCGCAGGGCGAGCCTAAGCATAGCCTGATTTCAAAGGAAAATCATACTTTCAAAGACAACAACATTGTAATCAATCAAGGAATGGGTATTCTTGACGTCCAAGTTACGCATATAGAGCCAGAAGCATGCTTCTCCTTCTCCAAAGCGGATTCTGGATGGCGCCACGTCCACAATCCGCATTATGCGGAAACTGGACGCGTCGCCGTCCAGAAGCCGCATATGCGGGTTCTGGACGAATGCGGATTCTGGACGTCACATCAACACAACGCAATAATTTTGGCTTTCTGATGTGCAGAAATCGAGATTTCTACTTTAGTTTACTTACCCGGTTTACCCGGTTTTATGTCCAAATACTTACCCGGTTTTCGAAAAACTGGGTATACTTACTTGTACTTACCCGGTTTTCAAATTTCAAATTTTACTTACTTTTACTTACCCGGTTTTCAAATTCTCAAAGTTGCCATCACTACCGCGGAGACCCCTTCGCCGCCGCGCCACCTGGACTTCGAACGTCAGGGCAGCTACGAGCAGTATAAACTCCAGTATCTCGAATCAGAGCTGAACCAGGTACCGCACGACTAGAATTGGGTTGACGACCTATTGCGCCGTAGGTGGTACGCAGTATGTACGTCAGCATCTCAGACAAAGGAGTGTCTGGCCCAACGTGAGGCGGTCATCAAGCAGCTCAGCAAGAGCCTCGCAAACAAGAAGGCTGACCAGGAGAAGATAAAGGAGGAGCTTCTGGAGAAGGAGAAGCAGCTGGACGATCTGAGAGCGCAGCTCGAGAAGGAGCAGCAGAAGAGGAAGAGGAGGAAGACGCGCGGCACCATGACGACAGAGCGCCACCTCAAACGAAACGCGCAGCAGAAGGAGGAGGGTCGGTTTGGGACTTTGCGCTGGCCACACAATCGCGCTATCGTTTGTTCCCCAATTGCAGCAAGCAGCAGCACGAAGATGGGTCGACTTAGGGAGGAACACCGTAGCCTGCTCGCCACCACGAATGAATTGGAGGCGTTCCTCGAGGAGTGGTGGCAACAGAGCGCCCACCAGAGAGATCACCATAATGCTACTCCGAAGTAAGTGTGATTTAAGCAGAATTGACCGCCAGACAGTAGTGAGTAGTGTGTGTCTTGGTTTGACCTTGGTGATTGAAGGAATTATTCAAAGGCGACTATGCCAACATAAAGGTGTTACTTGCTTGAATTGACTACGCAATTGACTGTTCAGTGCAAATATCCACTCAGAAACCGTGTCGGTTAATGTTGGTATCGGAACCCGTTTGACGTTGGCATACCAAGCTTACAAATGGCGGTCACCGACGGTGACCGGGGAGTTTAATGTCGGTATCGCAGAATTATGGAACTGGCGTACCGAAATAGTTGGTATGTTATCTTTTTCAGATGCGATACCAAGTTTGGGGGAACGTTGCGATACCGACAGGTCCGAAAAGTAGAGATACCAAGACTGTGATAGTACATAAGTTGCATGGTATGTCAATCGCTTGCGCATCGCTTGCGAACGGGTGTAACTTGGTATCTTATCCACTTCACATACCATCGCGCATTTGGTATTAGAACCAAAAAGTTGCGATACCATGCTTACGCGCGTACTAAACTCTGGGGGGTCTGGCGGGCTGACAGACCCCATAATCTTGATATCACAACTTTTTAGACTTAACATACCAAGAAAAACAGGTATCAATTGCTAATCATGGTATCAATCGCTTGCAATACCAAAATTACGTTGTCAGACAGGCTAATCTTGGTATCGGCCACCCGTGTACTTTAGAGTACGCAACGGCTTCGGAGGGGATACTTGAATCGCCGAATCACGTCACGTTGTGCCTGACTCTAAGGGAAGTGGCCGGCAACTCGCCACGGTACAAAATAATGCGAAGAACACAAGCGGCCAGTTCTGTTCCTTCGAGAACGCCGAAACGGATCCCAAGAACGACTCCGCCGTCTGTTGCTCCGTCAACTGCGGCGAGTGGGTGAGTGAGGGGGGAGCTCAACTCCAAGCAAGAAGAGAGGTCGCCGACACTCTCGGGCCCAACGAAGGCGCGGCGCAGCAGCGCTTCCGCTTCCGAGAAGCTGAGCAAAGAGCACTGAGAGAGAGATAGAAGATGGACAGAGACGGACGACGACGACGCGGACCCTTGCTTCCAAAGCGCACAGACGAGACGGTTCGACTGGACCTTGTCGCGATTCGACTTCCACCCTTCGACTCCTCGGCGCCAGCTGCGTGCGCTGCGTTGTCTGTCTCGAACGAAGCTCAAGCGCACGCTGCTGCCATTGCCCATTGGCCGCCTCGAGCACTGTGAGTGCCAGTAGTGACGTTCGATGCTATGTATGCTCGGTCAACTGAGCGGTTTCTAACCGGTTACTGTAGCGTAGCGATGCGTTGTTTTCGGACAGGCGCCGTTGTGTGCTGGCGCAGTCACAGCGTCGCGCGCAGACTGGAAAGTGACGGCCTGCACGCTTCTCATGCTGCTTCTCCGAAATCAGCTCAGCTTCTGCACGAGACCCCGCCTTCTGCTCCATGCATGTGAAGTGGAGTAGCGCCCGCCTAGCCAGTCGCCACTCCACAGCTCCTCTGGGAACGCCTCCTCTGATCTTGACCTGGAGGGCCGTCTTCCTCCTTCAAAGCTCAGCAGGTTCTGTACGTGAAGCGACCACACAACTTGCTGAAGTGAAGTGTGCAGAGTACTCGTCATAATTCCCCAGAGAGACGAACCGCTCTCTGACCACGAGTTGTGTGCATTTGAAGGTTGCAGCCCGCAACGGCGTCGTGAAGACTGAAGAGACGAGAGGGTCGTGGACTGCACCCTTCATCACGCGCTTCTCCACCATTCGCGTCGCAGCTGCTCATTCTCCAGTTCTGCTCCAAGCTGACAGCTGTCTCTGAAGGAAGGGCTGTAGTCTGGCTACTTGGATGAAAGGTCGGTTAGCTCCCACCCAAACGTTCGCAATCATACACGAATCTGCAAGACGTCTGATCCATGCCGTGTGGCTACCGTACTGAGTAGGCCGACAGATTGTATGTTGCTGGTGACTACACTGACTTCAGGGAGAATGCGGTCCACGGTTCCACTCCGCTTCTCTGTCTCTGGGAACAACGCCATTGAGCCTTGACCGGACGCCCCAACTCTGACCTTCGAATGAGCTCCCGTCCTCCGCCTCTTTGTGGAACACTGTCAGGAACTCTGTCCTCTGGAACTGGAAGCTTCTCCTGCTGCCCACTGGATATCTGAGCGTGACAGAACCCAGGGTGCACTGGAATGGAGAAGACTTCTGAAGAAAGAAGCAAAGTGTTTGCGATGCTTGCCATCTTCGTAGAGAATAGACGTTTAAACGAAAGTGTTACTGTAAGAAGGGGCGGCCTCTGAGCGCCTCTTCTGCGTGATTCGTTGACGACGCCTTGGACACAAACAGGGAGAAGGAAAAGGAGCTGCACTCGGCCCTCTGTGAAATGGGGCGAGTCGACTCTGAGCGGGCGTCAGAGTTGCGGCTGGGTTGGTGAGGAGTGCGTGCGTGTGATGTAGAGAGTTAGAGCCAGTAATTGTGTCAGATTTGAGAGTTGAGGGCGACTAGGGTCTGCGAGCCGTTGGAAGAATCACTTGTGGTATGATTAGTCGATCAGGCCTGCACTGCACTCGAGTGCAGCCGATATTGCGAATACCACACGTTTGCATGAATCGTTGCTGAGACCAAAGTATCTGACCTGAAGAAGAAGAAGGAAGGCGGACTCGTTTGGAGGAGCAAGAGTGCCGCTGGCTCGCCTGCTAGTGCTTGGGCGCATGCAATCTGTGTGTGACTTTCAGTTGCTCTCTGTTCTATCAGTTCTTTGCTTCATTTCCACAATCCTTTGTTGTTATTGGTTCGGGGCGCGTATTTTCGCGTAGTTGCGCTGGTGCGCAGGCGGAGACGGTTGCTAGCTTTCGTGTGCGCTTGGAATGGGCGCGGCGCTTCTTGTCGCCTGCATGTGTGTTGCACCCAAAACCTTGCACGTTTGGGGTGTTTAGACTTCGGTGGATTATTCAACCAATCGCTCGCTTCGATATCTTAAGAAACTGAAGAAATCCCTTGTTTTGTGGTACTGTGATCCGCTTTGTATACCTGTTGAAGTGTGTTGTGAATTGTGATGGCACATCGCACTCTCTAGTCGCCCTCGTGTGTGCAATCTGTTTGGTCGGCGTATGTGTGTGTGTGTGTGGTGAGGGTAGGGCGCCACTACAAGTGGGCAAGCCATCACCTCAGCAGCGCGGGGAACAACGGCGTCTTTCTTCGGGTTACGGTATCGCGCCTCCACTGGGGAAGGAGAGACGACGAGAGGCCAGTTGGTCTCGGGTACGGTATTTGGTTGTTTGTTTATTTGCGGTAGTTGCTCGGCAAGGCAGCTGTGGTAGGGCAGTACAGTCGCATACATTAGCAGTCGACTACGCCGGTTGTAAATGCCGGCCGAATGGTTTCCAAACGTCGCAAGTAGGCAAAATACCCGTTATTGCACCGCCGCAGGCAATTTGTTAGTTTATGAGCGTTGTTCTGCAGGAGTTTAGCTCGGTCGCACGGCTTCAGTACTCGGGTGTTCTCGGTACTATCTCATGTCAGCGAATACCTAGGCACTCTGCATCATTCGGCACTAGCAGTTGGCATTCGACTAGCTTGCGTTGCACTGTTGAATCGGATGCACTTACGTAGTAACGATGTGTACCTATGGAGAGTATGTAGATAGTGCTTGAATACGGTAGTGCCGGCGCATGGCTAGCGTATGCTGCTGCTGCTCGGCCGCGCGCCACGGCCGGTTCTCGAAGATAGCTTCCTTGTCGCACCCGCCTACAGTTGATTGACGCCAACTCTTACCACCTGATGCTTCTCAAGCTCAAAGGACTCGACTACCGTACCTAAGGCGAAACAGTGCTTCCGCGGCGTAGACAGCAGCAGCGCCTGTCGCTAACAGCACTTCTGCAGACTGGCGCAGCGACTACGAGTACTCGAGTCAGCCTACCACTTGGGCCGCCATGAAGTGTGCAGGGTGACTTGTGACAAACAACATCGAATAACGGAGTTTTTGGCGTGATGACGACACAACATAGCGCAAATGGCACGGTACACGCGAACAAAGTATGGAGCGAAACGTCATGGGCGCACTTTCACAGAGCGAAACAAATGAACGGCACGGCGCACTTTAGGAACGGCACACTACAGTCGGCGCGAAACACGCTCTTACGAATACAGCTGCGCATATCACCATTTCGAAGGTAGGTACGTTTGGCAAACGGAGGATTCTCGAAAGGCATCGACGGCTATACGGAACATGTCGAACGCACAACACATAAATCGACCTCGCGGCACATGCCGAACACACTGTCCTTGTGAGTTAACAGGCGCGCGATGTGGGGCCTCTGCCCAACGAACGAAGGGTTAGCAGTATCCATAGGCGGCGGCGACTTCGAAAGGGCTACTTGGAAGGCTGCGCCATGACGTGGGGCGGAAATGCGCAACCTTGGAGGGGAACACGAGGGCGCACACAGCTGAAAGGAAACAATCGACTCTTCGCATACGAACACCCACTGTAATTGACGTTGTCTCTGTACAGCTCAGGGATTAGACAACTCAGCCCACCCACCCCCCCCCCCCCCCTGTTGTACTTATCGACCCCCCACCCTCCCTCTGGGTGCTCCTTGCGGTAACGCACAACTCTGCAGTCAGTTTGAATTCCTACTGCCTACTGTAGTTTCAATCACAAAATCATTCAATCGTCGAAGAAGAGAAAGCTTCCACTCACCGAACAAATAACGCGCAAAAGGCACGACGACGACGATTGGACGAAGGTTGCGGCGGCCTAACGTCCCTTGCCGTTGACGTGCGAGACGAAGTTGGAACACCACCAATTGGAATGATAGACGCGCGACAACCAATATGGAACACTCGAAAAGACTCGACAGCGGAAACTTGGAACTGTGCGGACGCCTGAAGCAAAACAATCGTCCGTTTGTCCTCAATCCACTACAAAGCAAGCGATTGTCCGCTACAAACGATACAAACGACTACAAACAAACAGTGTGTTGTTTGAGTTTTTACTGTATCTTTTTCCAACCAAACCAACGGCGGAAAGACTTCCACCCACTCACTCGAAAGAAGGCGTGGCGACGACGACGAAGGAGCGAAGATGCGGCAGTCGACGCCCACTGTGTCGCGAAGCGCACGAATGAGAGAAGGATAGCGTCTTCTTCGCACCACTTCACCAGTACCATTGAACACCAGCGATAACTTGGGAATACGAACGCCGGAACAGTAACGCGAAAGCCCAAAACCACCGAGGGTATGCGCAGAAGTGACAGCCAATACTGAAAGTGGGTGCAAGCACTATGTATGCAGACTTAGTGGCTATACAGAGGAAGCATCCAGCAGTCAAAAGAGCACTAACCGAGAGAGCGAGCGCAGTTGCGGAGCCAAAGCGAAGCGTCAGAGGTCGAACCCAGCGGCATTGGGCCGTATCTGAGGCGTCTCAGGGGTACAAGTGGGCTCCACAATCCGTGTATATTCCATGCGCTCTCTTCAAATCCCATATTGAAGCAGTAGCTCGAAATCAATCTGAAAAGAGGACAATTTTGAGCGCAAGTGACAAAGGGAATGATCAAATATGTAAGCGAAGCCACATACCAATTGAGGCAGCGGCGCAGCAAGACAAATCAGCGACGCCAATTGAGTCGACAAAGACCGATGTGTTCCAGTATTGAAAGGAATATCCAGAGAGCTCTCGAAGCGAAAAGCAGCGCAAGCCCTGGTACCGGATGGGGTAGCAGCTTCTTCTGAAAGTGCGCATTTCCCAGTAGGAGCAGTACAGTATACTTCAGTATGACAACATTCAAGCAATGGGGGTACTGTAGCCTCGACTAAACGACCAGAAGAGAAAGGCTTCCCACCGTTGAACGCCTTTCCGCCTGTGGAGACGCCCAAGCAGACACAGCGAAGTCTGCCGTAGAAGAGAGCCAAACAGAGATATGGAGAGACTTCCAATGGGCCTTGTGGGTAGGGTAGTTGATGCCTGTGATTGACTGAGAGCAAGTCAGCCCATCTTCCACTGTTGATGGGGCCTTCTGTGTGCACGCAGGCCAAAGGTAGCGCAAGCGTAGAGTAAGCGTAGCAGCCTTGAGCCTTCCCTGAAAGTGCACACAAGAATGTAGATGGGGTACTGTAGGTTCGACTATAAACGGCCGGCTGAAAGAAAGCTTCATACCACGGTTCGAGCTTCCTTCCGAGGGACAGAGACGACGACTGAGACGACGCAAGTAGCAAGGCGAAGTCTGTCGTATATTGGAGCGAGAGAATATCCCAATTCCACCGCAGTAGCTCCTTGCTGCCAGAGAGTGAGCCAGCCCATCCTCAGTATCGCCACTGGTTGATGGGGGGCTCGTGTGAGAGTACGCGCGCGTCCAAAGCGACAGAGAGCGAGACAGCGCAGTGGGGGGTCGGGTGGTCGCATAGACAGAAGGCTTCGGCTGTTCGTCTGACTTTGGCTGTGTTACTGGGCCATTGTGCGTCTCCCCTAGCGGGAGGGAAGTCCCAGACCGCCTTCCGACGCGCCTCCCTCCCCAACAGGGGGGTTACCCCTTAGGATCCTAGACGGCCGGTTGTCCCCCGCTGTGAGGCGTCTGCGCCCTTACAATAAGGACCCGAGACCTTCCTCCGACCTGTGGCCACTCACAGACACGCCGTCTTCACAATTCACGTCAGCCCTTAGTCACAGCGACGCACCCTCACCAATACCCCTCCGAAAGCGCCACAAGCCCCCAAACTTCGACCACGCAAAACGCACTACAGCACACCTTTGGATCGCTTGTGGGCAGAGTCGGCCTGAATACAGACAGAAATACAGTTGCCACTGCACAAGTTACAAGCCATTCATTCAGACAGTGTCTGGACGTCTATTCCACCCACCCAGTGCTTTCTTCCCTCGTTCCAGTCCTTCACAGACTCCTCCAATTGAAAGGGTGCGCCAGTCGCGCTTCCAGGCGACGCGCCAAAGAGTCGTATGGAAGGCCGAGGGCGATTCGGTTAGGAAAACACGACTGCGATCCTGAAGTCGCAAGTGCATATTGTAGAAAGATTGTCATTGTGGGACGGTCATACTGTGTTTATTCATTACGGTATCTAGGCGCAAGGATGGAACTTTATCGCATTCTACAATGCAGTCCATTGGATGCGCTCACACTTAGCCGTACACCTCTCATCACGACACTAAACCCCTCCCCTCCCCACCTTCCCAAGGTAGCTTCCCCTTACCAGCGTTTGAAGTTCCTTCTTGGGGCCAGCGCTTCCTTCCGACGAAGGCTAACCGATGCGGGCTGGCAGAACGCTAAATAGCGTCCAGGTGACAGAAAATGGCAAACCCGGAAATGACTAATTTTGGGCCCGAAATTCCTCGGTGTGGCCAACCCATTTTGACTGCGAAATTTTTCAAATTTTTCCCATACACACATCGGGAGTCTTCGATTTAATGCAAAATTTGCTTGTCTGTCAGATGGGGTGACAGAAAAAGTCATAGTGCATATCAGCAAACGTACACCAGTGCATTTGCGGCTGCGGTATTGCTATGTACACATCCTTGTTTTACACTTAACAAGTGGACATCACATTTGACCGTTGTCATTGATACATGCTGTTTTCCATGTTAATATGTTGCAAATTTAGCTGCTGCTGGATCTATCCTGATTTGTCTTACCCAGAATTCGATCTACACATCGAGGTAAATTCAGTGGGTGTGCACATAGATTGTCACTTATCATTGCACACACTACAACGTACTGAAACTGCAGTATCCACAGTGGTAGAAGAATATAGAACCATGTGTGTGCACACCGCAGATAACAAAGACTTTGGTCAACAAGCTAAAGTGAGTGATCTCCTCAGATGTGGTATCTTTTCCAGCACAAGCCAACTCACATAGATTTGCTGCAATCTTCACAGTAGTATGGGTTGTATTTCTTTTCCGATGGACAATGCACTTCTTGTGCTGTGTGTTAGTCGATTTGTAGAGGGTGTGTGCATGCAAGTGATTTGTCACTCACATATTTGTTACATACATGGTATGTGTACACCGGGAATCTTCTTGAAACTGCTAAAATTGGGTGTCTGTCAGATTGAGTGATAGAAAATGGCATAGTGAATTCCAGCATTCTTACACATACACACTGCAGCTTTGCTTTGTATACATCCTTGTTTTGCACTCCACAGGTGGCCATCTCCCTGTACTCTTGTAATTGATACAAGGTGTTTATGGTATTGATGTGTTGCAAATTTTGCTACTGCTGGATGTACCCCCATTCATGAAACAGAGGATTCGATTTACCAACTCATGCAAAAGCCAATGTCTGTGCACATGCTATGGCAAATAATAATTGACAAAACGAAATATGGCTAACATTGCATTTCTACAGGGTCACCATTGACAGAACAAAAGTCACTGTGTACAATGGGCTATAACAGCAAATCCGTTCAACATTTCACACCAAGGTGTTACAATATTGCTTCTAGCAGAGGCCGATGAACTTGGCATGTTCCAAGACCTGACTTGAGAGCAGGGCTGCTGAATGGGATCTGGAAACTGCAAAGAGAGAAAAACTATCAAAATCAGAAGAATGCCAATGTGTAAAGGCAAAATCTTGTGAGGCAGTCCAGCCTGTGGAAAATGCTCAATGCTTGAAGTACCAATGTGAACACCCAAAATCAATCTGTTCTGTAGTACTGCAGCAGTTGTGACTCCCTGTCTATGGCAAAAGTCAACTACCCTGGTTGAGAACTGGGCTTCTGAATGGGATCTGTAAATCACAAAGAGAGAAATATTATCAAAATCACTAGAAAGTCCATGTATGCAGGCAAAAGCCTGAGAGGCAGTCCAGCCTGTATGGAGTGCTCACACACAAGTTTAAGCATAGCAGTTGTGACTCCCTGTTTATGACACAAGTTAGCCGTCCTGAGTTGAGATTGGGGCTTCTGAATGGGATCTGTAAACTGCAGAGAGAAAACTAAAAAAATCACTAGAAAGTCTATGTATACAGGCAAACACCAGCAAGGCAGTCCACACTGCTTGCAGTGGTTATATCCAACTGAAGAGTTACACAACTTTTAGTGCAGCACCAATGAGTTCTTGTCTGCAGCACCAGTCAATGTGCCCGACTTGAGAGCAGGGCTGCTGAATGGGATCTGGAAACTGCAAGGAGAGAAAAACTATCGAAATCAGAAGAATGTCAATGTGTAAAGGCAAAAGCTTGTGAGGCAGTCCAGCCTGTGGAAAATGCTCAATGCTTGAAGTACCAATGTGAACACCCAAAATCAATCTGTTCTGTAGTACTGCAGCAGTTGTGACTCCCTGTCTATGGCAAAAGTCAACTACCCTGGTTGAGAACTGGGCTTCTGAATGGGATCTGTAAATCACAAAGAGAGAAATATTATCAAAATCACTAGAAAGTCCATGTATGCAGGCAAAAGCCTGAGAGGCAGCCCGCCTGTTGGGGGTGCTCCCCCCCAAGTTTTAGGATGGAGGTTTTGGCCCCCTTTTTTTGGCACAAGTTAGCCCTCCCTGGTTGGGGTTTGGGCTTTTGGGTGGGGTTTGTTAAAAGGGGAGAGAAAACTAAAAAAATCACTAGAAAATCTATGTATACAGGCAAACACCAGCAAGGCAGTCCACACTGCTTGCAGTGGTTATATCCAACTGAAGAGTTACACAACTTTAAGTGCAGCACCAATGAGTTCTTGTCTGCAGCATGCCCGACTTGAGAGCAGGGCTGCTGAATGGGATCTGGAAACTGCAAGGAGAGAAAAACTATCGAAATCAGAAGAATGTCAATGTGTAAAGGCAAAAGCTTGTGAGGCAGTCCAGCCTGCGGAAAGTTCTCAATGCTTGAAGTACCAATGTGAACACCCAAAATGGGATCTGCAAATCACAAAGAGAGAAATATTATCAAAATCACTAGAAAGTCCATGTATGCAGGCAAAAGCCTGAGAGACAGTCCAGCCTGTATGGAGTGCTCACACACAAATTTAAGCACAGCAGTTGTGACTCCTTGTTTATGCCACAAGTTACCCATCCTGAGTTGAGAATGGGGCTTCTGAATGGGATCTGTAAACTGCAAATCAGAAGAAGGTCCATATATACAGGCGAGAAAGCCTGTGAGGCAGTCCAGTCTGTTTGCATGCCTCTCACACCCAAATTAAGAGTTGCACAAGTTTAGGTATAGCAATTGCGATGCCCTGCGTATGGCCAAGTTGACTAGCCCATGTTGAGCATGGGACTTCTAAATGGGATCTGTTAATCACAATACAAAAAAAGCTATCAGAGTCACCGGAAAGCCCATGAATACAGGCACAAGTCTGAAAGACAGTTCAGCCCGTTTGCAGTGCTCTGCTAAACTCTACTAAACAAAACTTCCAATAGTTTTATCAAGAAGTTTTAAACTAACCATTGATGTTTATTACCCTGTCCAGGCCCAGTAATACGCGCCGCCACATATGCATGCAAAAATGGCTATAAAGGTGAGAATTTCAGATGCTGTTAATTCAATTTCCAGATGGGAACATTGAATTCTCATTGTTCTGGGCCCACAACTATGGGCTCACAAGGAAGGTAGAGAAGAAGGATTGCAAAATCTGCGTCACTCTCCCAGCTGTTTTTGGATTGTCGGGGGTCTGTGGTATCTCCCTCACAGTCGCTGTCCAAATACACACCTTGTATTAGGCTACACTGGGTGTGTATAGTCTAATAACCTATATGTGGGATACGGTTGGGAGGGGGTTGCCAGACAACTGTATTATGGGTGGTCCCCAATGACGTGTATAGTTGTCACCTTTGGAAATGTGTGTATGCAGCCTGGGATGAACAATACACTATGGGCTTTCAGAAGCTGGCGTAGAGTGAAACCAGCTAAAGGGATGTAGTCCGGCATATCGGACACGTCCCCCTGTGCATATCGGACTGCCATGCAACTAAGCCACGATGTCGGCTGGGTGGTTTCACCCTAGACGTTATAAGGAATAGTGCTAAAATCGTTGAATTACAAGTACAGGAAAAACCTGATGTATACTTGCTGTACCTGAAACCCGACAAAATTTCTGTACGATGCACACAGGCCAAAATGCACCGACATGAATGTTAGTAAAAAAGCAGTTTTTTGTAGTTTCTTTCAGCAGTCATACAATAACCACTTCAACATCAGAGTACACACTGTGCATCATGTCGCTAAGAAACTCAGTTCATAAACTGTGGTAAAGGCAGGTAAGCATGCACAACTCCTTCGATGTTCATTGCATGTGACATCCGACACTCCGTAAGTTGTCTATCGGCTCGATTTTGCAGGGTGTGCAAGCTCAAACCCTGCTTGTCGATGGATTGACCCTAAATTTTTTTCTGTCATTCTGTCATGCCGAATTTCTGTCACCATTTTCTGCCGGCCCGCATCGGCTAAGCAGCGTCCAATGGGAGAAAGAGTCAGCGTCCTCCTCTGCGCAGCTGACGTTCGGGATAACACGACCGACGCTCAGGAAGTAACTTGGACGCTTGACGGATCTGAAACGAATACAATCGCTTGTTGTAAGCGGCGATGTTTCTACACTCTAGTTGGACTAATCAAACCTCCATCCCCCTTTCATGTTTTTATACTCCACAAAAAATGTGGAGTATATAGCGTTTGCGCGCGAAACGCAGAAACTTTGAGTCAATGGCGTTCGCGCGTAAAGCGGCCGATTTGCAAACGGTCTTTTGCGTTGGGTAGGCCTAGTAAGTGGGCAGGGTGGACACCAAACGGGGTCACGCTCCGGGACCCTGTTGGCGGGAAATTCAAAAATTTAAATTTTCAAAGTACTGAAAATTGGGTTGGGCAAGGTAGAACTCGAAAAAGTTGCATATAATGGTATATACTATCTTTTGATATGTTGTAGTACTCGATAGGGCCGAGGGTGCAAAAAAAGAATTGGATCGCTGCGGGACCCATTTTGGCGCCAAATTTGAAAAATTCGCGAATTTTGGCCCCGGGTCGACTTTGACGGTTTGCTGTGCGCGATAGGTAGCAGCTAGAGCCGCGAGACCGCTTTTGGTGCTCCTTCCCAGATGTCCTCTATCGAATGAGCCATGAACGGAGAAAATCGGTTGAGACACAAAAAAGTTATCTTGGTGGAACTTTTTCGACTCCGGGGTCGAAAATAGCGATTTTCGCATTTCGGCGTCTATAGCGCTCGAATGCGTTGCCAAACCGGTTCAAAAGTGATTTCAAACCATTCTACGTTAAAATCTGGTCCAGAAAAGTGTTTTTGGCAAATTCGCAGAGCTACAGTAACCCTGCCGCGTCCATCTGAATATTGGGTGTCGGGTCGACTTTCGCGATATTATACTCGATTTCGGGGTTTTCGGGGGCGCTGATTACGAATTTCGGATTCGTTTAGCGTTTAGATGATGTTTAGGCGTACCTATGACGAATTCGCATGCTACCGTACACCAAGTGTAGAATTTTGGTTCTGCGAGTCCATAGGAAGTTAGGGGTGTTGTATGTCGATTCTGGGGTATTCTGGGATGTAGATCACGAATTCGGCATTAGTTTTGCGTTTGGGAGTGTCAGGAGGCCACAACAGGAGAGGAGTCACCGTGCGTAGGAGTTCAAATTTGTGGAGTATACTGCGTCCCCCGGACGACTTGCCTGGTTACATCCATTTTCCCGTTGCCCCTCCCACCCCCACCAATCGTCCAAGAGAGAGAGCTTCTCACTCACCAGAAATCTATGGATAGGCGCGACGACGACAGAGGACGAAGCTGCGGCAGGCGACGTCCTGTCGAAGTGTGCGCTTCGAAAGAGAGGGAGAATAGGCGCCGTCGATTGGCGCACAACTTCCGAAATAGACGCAATAACGACCACGGCTCTGAAGGCAGCAGCGAGAATCCAATGGAATGCGACGAATCCTGAAATGAAACCGTCGGGAGCTTGTCATCTTCAAGTCGCTGTCCAATCCCCCCCCCCCCCCCCGGAGACCCAAGGGGGGGGGGGGGTGAGGGCTTACTGTATGTATAGCTACAAAAGTAACCTTCTACGAAGAGAAAGCTTCATACCTACCAGATCCGAGATTGAGGTAGGAGACGGAGGAGTAAGACGCAGCAGAAGCAACCGACGCCCTCTCGCAGACGCCACGAAGGTAGAAGGAAGGAGCAGGCATCCATCTTCGCAGCAGCAACAGCAACCCAATCCGACGTTGACAGCAGAAGTGATAGGGCGCAGGAGCGAGTCCAGACGGGGCGAAGACTCGAAGCGCTACAGTATCCCACCCGGGGGAGACTGTGGTGAGGAGAGTACTTTCTGAAAGTGCGTGCCAGTATACCACACTGCCAGAGAACGACGGAAGGGAAATGGCACTGGGATCATACACCCTCCAATGTTACACTTTCACCCATCCTCCTCCCCCCACCCCCCCCAAAGCAAAGCTTCTCCTCACCGGGAGTTTGAGCTCTCGTCGAGGGGAGACCGATTCAGACGAGGGCATAGCGTCGTCCAATGTGAATGAATAGTGGAGGGAGAAAGAAAGAGCGAAATGTGTCCGCGTCCTCCGGAGCGAAGGTTCGGAATAAGACGGGAAAGGGCATAATCCAACGGAACGCCTGAAAAGAAACGGTAGCTCATTTGCACTCACTCCACAGCAATCGGTATATCTCCACCAGTGTGCATGTCTTATGTGGGCACCCACTCTAGTGGTATACTGACTGTAGTTTCTACCCAATAAACCAAGCGCCAAAGAATGGGAAGCTTCTGCTCACCAGACACAGAGTACTCGGGAGTGGCACGACTTGACAAAGGAGGGCGCCGCGGCAAGCGCCTCCAATGGTAGGTGCGCCAGCGAATGAAAGGGGGAGTATATCCAATCGCAATAAGAGACAGTAAATCCGTCGGGGCGCTTGAAAGCGCGCGTCAGAGTCCACACGCACGGCGAAGACCCGTAGCAATACACTCCAATCACTGCAAGTGTGCTGCCGTCTCAAACCAACGTTCCATCAGAGATTACAGAGGGTAGCAGAAGCGACAAGAGAATGGGCAGAAGAGCTCACTTTTGTTCTCTCGTCCAGTGGGCGGAGCAGTGGAGGCCACCTTTGCTCCACTTCAGCAGCCAGAATATACAGTAGCTATAGTCCAGAGAGTGAGGAGGGCGCTATCTCTCTCTCAGACAGGCGCCGACAGGAGAGAAGTGGGCGCTTGGGCAACTGGGAAGACGCGCGTAGCCAGTCGGACAACCTGCAAAGGAAGGGAGAGAACTCTGATAGAGATGTGCACAGGAAGGAGGGAGAATCAGGAGACTGCAGACAGTGTGAAGAGAAGGGAGGATATCAAAGAATGAACAGCCCACCTCTAATCAGAAGGCCTCGAATCGGTGCAGCAGCCGACCACCGACTCGAGCGAATCCGTAGCTCGGCAGGAAGGACCACCAAATATACTCGCAATACACGTAAAAGAGGGTGAACGGGCGCCGTTGATTGGTATGAAGCTCCGAATAACACTCGACGACGACCACGCTCAAGGAGCAGCGCAGCCTAATCCGAAATGGACGAAGCGTGACGAATCCTGAAATGAAACCACCGGCCGTTTGCCAGTCGTGTCTAAAAGAAGGGAACTCTATCAGTCTCACCAGAATATATCGAGAGAGTGTAGCGCGACAGACGAATGGGACGCCACGGCGGCAAGCGACGACCAATCGTTGTGTGGTGCGCACGAGAATGAGAGATCCAAATAGTATCCTTCGAAAGCAGCAGCACTTATGATGGCGCAGAGGCGCACGCAAGACGAAGACTTGAGGAGATACCGTATCCCAGAAACCACTGAACGCGCGTGCACATAGTATCCTGTATGTGCAGGCGCAGTAACATAAATAAAGACCGAGAGATCAATCAAGGGTCAAGAGGGCAGTGTCGCCAGACTCACCCAGACAATTCAACGCAGCGCAGCAGCAGCCGACAACGACAACAATGCAAATCGATTCGAGGAGCAAAGCGCAGCGCAGCTTCGGAGTGCGAGAAGGAAGGCGGGCGCTCGACTTCCACTCTCAGATTGGGACCAGTGACGGACACGCCGAGTGGAAGGGCGGCAGACGACTCTCCACTGAAGTGAGACTGTTTACTACAACGCACCGTACAGATACAGTATGAAGCGCAACGAAAGCCAACCAACCACGTGAGGAGAGCCGAAACTTCCACAAGGGATCAAAGGCCGTCTGACTGAGGATGAGCTCTCCACAGGCCACAGGTATACTGTAGTAGATGCCAGGGGTTCAGACGACTTATAGTTGTGATTTCCGCAACTCTGAAGATAGTTTGAATGTCTACCACCCAGCAACCAATGGATGGGGAAGAGAGAAAGGCTGCCACTCACCAGAGAAGGAGGCCGATGTGAAGAAGCGCGACAAGCGACGAGTGGGACGAAGCGGCGGCCAGCGACGTCCATAACTCTCGTTGACTTTGCGCACACACAGAGAATACCTATCCACCGTAGCCACTGGGAGTATGTAGCCATACACGAATTCTTGACAGCAACACTGGAGAAGTAATCGAACCGAATCCGACGATTGTCTGAAATTGAGCAACCCGCTTTGCCTCCAAACAACTGCAATCGTCACGTCTGCACTCTGGGCAACTTGTCTACTCTATGCAGAGAAAGAATTAGCACAAAGTACTCACTTGAAGCGAAGACAGAGGAGCAGCGAGTCTCTTCAGTCAGACGACGACGACGCAACAGCAGCAAGCAGCGCAGAACAGCCAGATTCTCGAGACAAAGGAAGGCGCTCCAAAGCAGATAGCTCCTTCCCTGAAAATGCACGCACGTTTTTGCGCAGACGTAGTACTAAAAGCCCATCCAATCAAGAAGTGGGGGGTACTGTAGCGCCTCAGACCTAAACGAACGGTAGCAATAGAGAGCTCCCCACCTGATTGAACGACCATTCACAGAAGCACTTCTCAGTAGACGACGACTCGGAGGACTTCAACAAACGGCGACGCAGCAGCAGCACAAAATAAAGACAGCCGGAGAAAGACTTGCAGCGAACTTCCTGGAAGTGAACACGCGTAGGTAGAACTAACGGAGTGGCCAGAAGTGTGGCAATCAGGCCAATCAAAGAGCTAATCCACGCCCGCTCACCCAGGGAAACCGAGGCAGCGCGGAAGACAACGGAAGGCACGCCGAATCCACCAATTGTGCCCAGAAGAGAGTGAGCGATCGACAACTTCCACAGTGGTCGTCGAATGGAGCGGCGGAGCTTCGGACAACGACGGAGGACGCAGCAGCAACGCCCTCCACCATTGTTACTAGGGAACTTCCACCACTGTAGTGACTGACTGGTAACAGACTTGCAAAGGACTGACGACCACACTCCACAGGCAGCAGTAGCGGCGATTCGGACGGAACTTCACGGGTTCCTGAAATGAAACAATCCCTGCTTTGTGCTCAATCCACAGTATAGGCTCAGGTCGACTGTGCGCACATTCGTCACGTCGACATCTGTGAACACCCATGACATTCGGGTGCCCCAGTGGAACCAAAGGCAATGCGCTGCCGCTGTACCTCGCATCCATTAGCAGTCCAGAAGTCCCATCGGAAGGTCCAGCAGAAAGCAGAGTTGAACAGAGCACATTAGCGCCTTCTAGAAGCCCTTGACTCGACTTCTTTCTTTGCCCCACTGTGCAACAGCTCCGGTCGAAAGCGCTTCGCGTCGCGCCAGTGCGCCTTCTCGCTTGAGAGGAAGAAGCAACGAGACCCTTCTGAAACCATGGGGCGTCTCAGAGATTTCAGGGGTCGAGAGCAACTCGATATAAGTCCACTCTTCCGACCTGTTCCGGTCTCGAATCGTCGCACTCTGCAGGAGCGCGTCAAGAGAGTAAGAGTTCACAGAGGTTTGGCCCGAGTCCAGCCCGCTTGGGCCCAATCGCATAGACTTCAGAGGTTTATCGCAGCCCAACCATCACAGACAGATAGAAGATGAGAAGTAGCAACAGCAGCATTTGAATCAGCACATTGAACCGTAGAGTAACAGAGTCCTGCAACGAGGCAATTGCCCTCAATCCACTTCAACAGGCGGTGGGTGGAAATTGTGCACTCAGATGTCCCTCCGCCCTCCCCTTCACATGCTCAGTATCTATCTCTACAGAACCCATCACACAACTTCAGCGGTCACAGCTCTGCAGCTAGGCAATTTGAATTGATACTGTAGCATCTCTTCATAAATCCCCTACTCACTAACAGAAACCAAATCACTCACTCAGAGATCAAATGATCGAAGTGGCAATCCACCGTCGTCGTAGTCGTTGGCGTGACAGAGAGAGAGTCAGAGAGAAAGCGCCGTCAAATTGGCAGAGAGACGGAGCAGTGACAAGCGAAGACGCAACGGTCGCAGTAGAATCCCACGAGAATGTGACGAGAACCTGAAACGACCAATCAGCCATGTAAACTGTAGGGATCATTAGTCTTTCTCCTCCCCCCCCCCCCCCCCCCCCTTCTCTCACATCAGTATCACCAAGTACACGCACGATTGCGACACCCAACACAGGGCTACTGTAGTTTCTCTAGACTAAGCGAGGCGTAGATCGCAACGGGTATTCTGTTAGATACTTCTACGCTTGGATGTCGACTTTCTCACCCTACGAATGCGGATGATTCGAAAACAAGTTGCAAGATAGATGAACCCACTTGAAGCGAACTCCAGTAGGCAGTCAGTCGATCGATAGCGCAACTAATCTTCACACAGCAACAGACAGCAGTGATGAGCCCACAGCAGCAGCCAGCAGCAGCACACGAGAGCGAGAGAGCGTTCAGAATTTCAGGAGAGCGCGGAACGACAGCAGTCACCACCACTGAAAGTGGGCGCACGGTGCGTATGTCCAGCCTCCATCCAGTCAAGAGAGCGCACGGACGCCAACTCACCCAGAGACTGCGCAGCGACAGGCGTTCTCAGAGAAACCCGTGAGACATCCACACATAGCAGTAGTCATCGTGACAATCAGCGGACCCCCAACAGCAGCAGCGATTGGCAAATTCAGTAGAACTTCCCCACCCTTCGGAATCGCAACGGTCGCAAGAGTATCAGCCAGTAATCAGTGCAGCCGATCAGCAACAGTGACGTTCTCCATCTGAATTGATTGGTTGTGTATCTCGTAGACAAACACTGTTCTATCCCCTCCCCCCCCCCCCCCCCCCCCCCCAAGAGTCCAAAGGGAGAAAGATCCCGCTGCAGTCGTTTGTGTCAAACTGCGTCCACTGACGCTTCTATTGCCGCCTCAGGCGAGTGGACTAATCAGACAGTTGGTGGTCATAGGCGCATAACTCACTTGTAGTCCATTCTGTCAGCAGTGACGGTCCAATCAGCACAGAGCTTCCAGGTCGCTTTAGAGAGCACAGCATAGCGTAGCGTAGCAAATATAGCGTTTCCCTTGCCAGTTCAGCAGCTCAGCACGGTCAAAGGCGCACACGGGCGACGACGGCACCACTTCGAAACCTGAGAGCATCCATGACATTTGGGTGCGACACAGTGGGACCAAGCAGAGTGCGCTGTCGTTGTACCTCGCTTCCACAAGCAGTTCAGAGGTCCTATCGAACGATCCAGCACCAGTCAATGACAGCGTTGAGTAGAGGGCGTCAGCGTCCTCCTTCTCCCAAGTATAGTCCACAGTCCCTGTTGCAAGCGCTTCGCCTGGCGCCGGTGCGCCTTCTCGCTTGAGAGGATGCACAGCGTTCCTTCTGAACCGTCGAACGGAAGAAACATCGACTGTTTCAAACGGCGTCCAAATTACGCTTCTATCGCTCAAGGGGCGTGAACTAACCAGGTAGTATAAGCAGTCCAGTAGACAACTGAAGCGGCAGCAGAACTCGCTTGTAGGCTTCAGTCCGTCAGCAGCGACGATCGTATCACCACAGAGAGAGCATCCAGCTCACTTCAGAGGGCAAGTATGCATATCGTTTCCTTGTGAATTCAACAGCACGGCTCGGTCGATTGTGCGCCCACTCGTCGGCGACGGCGCCACATCGACGCCTGAAAACATCCATGACATTTGGTGAGTGACACACGTGACACAGTGGGACCAACAGAGTGCGCTGCCGTTGTACCTTGCTTCCACAAGCAGTTCAGAGGTCCTATCGAACGGCCCAACACCAGCAGTGACAGCGTTGAGTAGACGGTGTCAGCGTCCTCCAGACGCTTCTCCAAAATGCACACATTCCCTGTCTCAGGCGCTTCGCCTGGCGCCTGTGCGCCTTCTCGCTTGAGAGGACCATGTGCCGAGTTCCTTCTGAAAACATGGGGCGTCACAGAGGTTTCAGAAGTCGAGAGAGAGCAACTCCATCCAAAGCCACACTTCTACCAGTTGCGTCCTCCAGTCGCGTGGCCGGACCTTTGCAGGAGCGCGTCAAACGTTTCAGCAGTCTGCCCGAATCCAGGTGTCTCAATGGTGTCTCACGTCGAAACGGAGTCGCCTCGGCGCACTCTCCACCGATTCATTTGATCAAGCGCGCACAAACACCTGTATGAGAACGTTACACGTCACATGCCGGCCAGTCAGCGGTACGTCAACGTCTGACGGTCTCACCTTGCGCTTTCTGGCGGCCATTGGACGAGAAATCTCGGCGGCAACTCCAATCATGCAATGCCCCGTGGGCCATGGATCACAGAGTAGAGAGAAAGCGCCGGTCGGTCGCCTAGACGCCCAGTGGCTTCCTTCTCGCGTCGTTTAGCCGGGAGCAGTCACTTCTTCCACTGGGCCGTTCTCCCAGAGTCTCGGCATCGACACAGGTGGGCGTCAGTCAGTTTCGGGTGCAGGGGCGGCAATTGGCGTCATCGCCCCGCGGCCTCGACTCTTCCCTTCGTCAGGCGGCGGGCGCGTGCGGCGTGTCGCGCGGGTGGTCTCGCCGCTGCCGCGCGTCAGCTCGCTGTGGGAGGGGGTGGGGGACGCGTCGTCTGAACTGACGCAGCGCCGCGCGGGCAAAGCGCCACAACAACAACAGTGCGCCGCGAGCCGCTTTCAGCCATAGAGGGGGGGGGGGGGAGAAAAGGTTTTATATTCTTTCCTTTCTCCCCCTTTTTCTCTCTGAGAATGAATTTTTTTTCTTTCCTCTTTTTTCTCTTTTCCTTCCCTCTTTTTATCTTGTTTATTTTATTATTTTCTTTGTTGGTGTTGCTTTTGTTATAGTTGGTTGAGCTAGAAGAAGAAAATATCCAATTTTAGGTACTCTTCGGATTATAGCTCAAACTATGTCTTTTGAGGTTTGCTTTTCTCTTTATTTATTTTTATTACAAAATACTTTTATTAGCTTAAATACAAAAACACAAATCATATTTTGACCTGTTTTATTTGTTTGATTTATTCTAATTTTAATTGAAACTTCTCGATGTCCTTTTGATTTAGGAGAAGCAGAAAGAGAATTAGTTAGTGGTTTAAATACCGAGTATATGTCTTTTCTTTTTGTTCTTTTATTTTTATCTGAATATTCTTCTTTGTTGGTATTATCTTTTTTAACTAGTTATTTATTTTTTAATGGAAGAGTGTTCTTTTTTTCTTTATTTTTTATGTTGTTTTTAGTTTTTCGATCAACTTTTGTACGAGTAAAATTAGATCAAATAATATCTTTTTTATGATTACATCTTTTACCTTTAAGAATTTTTTTAGTTTCTTTTCTTTATTTTTTATAAGATCAAACTTTTTGTTTTACAGACAAATATTCTATTTAAATTAAGATCTTAGTTTTTCCTGTCAAACTTCAACTGACTATTCTTTATAAACTATAACTAATATAAAATAAGAAATAAATTTAGAGAAAATAAGATTTGTAAAAAAGAAAAAAGACTTCTTTTATTTAAATTATTATTTGACCTGCTTAATAAATAAATACAAAAATAGGTAGTTCATAAGATAATTAATAATAGAAAGGTAAAAACTAATAAACCAAAGTGGTTTAAAGAAGAGAAAATAAAAATTTCTCTAAAAAAAGATAGACTAAAGGGTGCACCCATATTAAAAAAAGATCTAATTAATAAACAAATAAAATCTTCCTGATCATGATAATAAACAAGTCGACTAGATCTTTTGTAACTACTAATTCCCACTAATATAAATAAAATACTTCTAACAAAACCATGACTCACTTGTATTAACCAACCAGAGCTAAAAGAAGAAGAATAATTAGTAAATTTCCGATTAAAAAGAAAACCAGTGTCATGTTCCAACATAGCTTTTATTGATTCTGTTGTATTTTTGTGTATATATAGTGCTTGGATTTCCCCTGTTGAACCCCTTCTTGGTTTTGCTCTGTTGGTCCTTTGAGGACTACAGAATATAACATACCGAGACCTCTAGAAGATTCAAAAGTAACAAAAATAATATAAGATAAACCAACAACATTCAAACACACCACAACAAGATCTACCTTTCCTTCTTTTTTACTAAGATCACTTAATCAACCTGCTCCTAATTGTTTAGCTCTTTCTTGAGCTTTTTGTAATGCGTCTTCTTTAAGTAATTTCTTCAAAAAACCTAATTGGACAAAAAGTTCAATTCAATACAAATATCGTTTTTCATTCTTTCCACTAATTATTCTCTTAAACACATTTCCTTCTAAAAAAGTAGTTGTAAAACTTCTTGTTATAGTTGGTAGTACAGAGACTAATATAATAACTCACAATATTTTTATTAAAAACAAACAACAAGAAAAAACATCAAAAAAATCACATAAAAAAATGTAATTGTCTACCAAAAAAATATTAATAAAATCACATAAAAAAACGTAGTTGTATAACAAAAAAACAAAAACAGCAGGTCTACTGAGAAAAGTAATAATCAACTCGATTCCCTCA
>JASAMZ010006930.1:0-21691 GCA_030248115.1 Linhomoeus sp. GSCO2_2 | reverse complement strand
TGGCTCGGTGCATCTCAAGCCGGCACCCTTCTTCTTCAAGAAAACAGAGCGGACTATGGGCTCACCGTCGTCCGTTTGAAACGTCTTCATGAGTGCTTCGCACGTTGAACAGTATAGGCTGAACTTGCATGCAAGGGATCAATCGACATTATGTAAGTACATACTTCTAACTGTCTGCTTGTCACAGTCTTAACTCGGAGGTGTGGTACAGTAGATGCAAGTGAACACGCAATCTCCCCCCCTGCCAGGTTTGGCCTTTCTACAGCAGAAATCTACACCTGATGTGCAGTCGTTGTTTGACGACTGTCGATGTGTCAGTAATTGGCGTGGCACAAGAGACGAAACCCGCATAGGCGGGTATATCACTACATAACACGACTTATAGTGAAATTTCACCGGATACGGATATTCACTGTAAGATATACACACAACACATACGTAAATGTCACCGCATCTTTTGAGTGGCGTTAGCGGTTCAGATTACTTTGAAAGCATGAGTCGAACATCCTACCACGAGCCTCTCCCTCCACAGCCCGTCTGAGGATCGTAATCCATGCAGGGCAGAGGCGTCTCTCGTCTGTTGGCAGTCGTCTTGATCATTATGTACCACTGCACGTTACTGATGAACATCCGCTCGTGAACCGTCAACGTTCCCTCTATCTTGTAGCAGGTGCTGCCGTCCCTGCCAGTCTTGGTCTTGCGCAGGAACACCCGTCTCGACAGGCCGGGAAACTCCAGCTTGGTACGCCAGGTGTGGCCTGTGTTTCGAAATGTTACCACTTGGTTTTCAAAGCATCAGACGTTGTGTGAAATTAACACAATTAGTCCTTTTTCACGCGTGAAGAGTTGTGTGTGTGTCGTTTGCGTTGCATTTCCTAAAATGATGCGATTCATCAAATCACGCTACAAAAGTACCCGCTGCATGTTTCCCTTAACAAAATGTTAGTTTCACGCTTACCGTACCTTTGGCGCATGGATGATGGGAAGTCAGGTCGAGTAGAAGAATGTCTCTCACCCTCATGGCAGGTCGGCGGCGCCTCTGCTGTGACATTTGACAGCAGAGGATCAGAACCACAGGGAGAAACAGCAATTTCCCAGTCGACATGATGAAATAATGTCCCAAAGCTATGAATTATTGTCTCTTCTGCTTCAAATCACAGAGGGGCCATACTGTACCTTACAGAATTCAGAAACGTACTACTACATGTAACGCGCCCCTTCGGGGAGGGGGGGGGGAGGTGGTAATCCGGGTTTTGCTTGGGGGGGGGGGGGGAGGTCAAAATACCTACCAATTTGTCAAAATTATAAGAAGATTTTGCAAAGATAGGGCAAAAAGTGCCTAATTTTGGTTAAAAACAGCTTAAATATAGCGCCGCAGGTAAAAATTTGATCATATGCAAACGCCGCAAAAATGGGTTCGCACCGATCACACCCAAACAAGAAGAGCTAATCGTTATCTACATAGGTACATGTACAGGGTTTTTTACAGATGACCCTTTTCGTTCGCCCAGATTTTGAGCAAAACTAAACCGATGTAAGTGAAACTTTAACACATGGTCAGAAAGGCATTGGTATTTTGTATGTTAGATGTCCCGCTGAATTGCTCTTGTAACGCTCAAATTACAGAGTGTCAAAGTTGAGATCGAAAATCTCACGATCGGCCGACTTTGAAGCAGGAGAACTCGGTCGTTCTGCCGCTTTTTCTGACGCGGCAATTGCCAAGGCCTGGAAACAAGCTTTAATTTGCCATAAGAACGAACTTCATACGTCGTTTAACGGCCGAGTTACAGCTTGTCGAATATTCTTGACATTGGTGAAAGAAGGCCACCTTTCCCGGCGGATTGAGGTCTGCGACTCTCAGAACGCGACCTTGGAAATTTTGACGGTCGGTAACTCGGTCGTTAAACGACGTATGAAGTTCGTTCTTATGGCAAATTAAAGCTTGTTTACAAGCCTTTGAGACCCAATTTGCCGTGTCAGAAAAGCGGCTGAACGACCGAGTTCTCTCGTCTCAAAGTCGGCCGATCGTGAGGTTTTCGATCTCAAACTTGACACTTTGTAATTTTCGCGCTACAAGAGCAATTCAGCTGGGCATCTAACATACAAAATGCCAAAGCCTTTCTGGCCATGTGTTAAAGTTTCACTTACAGTGGTTTAGCTTAGCTCACAATCTGGCCGAACGAAAAAGGGTCATCTGTAAAAAAAACCCCTGTACTATGTATGGAAGGTGGAGAGAGAGCGGACAGAGAACTATGGCAGCATGTTCGCGCCACTTACATACCTATAGTTTGCACTAAAACTCTGCTGACGTCGCGCCTGGCGAGTCCAACTGAAGCTTAACAGGACCGCCTACTTCAGGGCGCGCTGTTGCGTTACACCTAAACTTCAACCACACACCCACTGCGCCTCAACTACGCACGACCAATTTGGATGGAAAACTAGTACTAGAGATGTGAAGAATGACAGCCATCGCCTGACTGATGTGGTGACACAAGCAGTATTCGTGTTGCACTGCAAGAAATGGGCGTCTTTTCGAGCAGAAGATGGCCATCGCGCTGAAACAAACATGACTTTTGGCGGCATCAGTCTGCCAAAGTTCATTCGCGCGTATCGACAAAGTTTGAAGCGCTCCCTCAAAAGTCATGCGCGAAGTTGGATTGGAGATCTGTTTTCGCGAAAGCGGCTACCGTGCCACTGGAGCAAAAGCGAAACCCATGCGCTAGGCAGGCGGAAAACCTAAATTGTTTGTTTGGAACAGACGGTAGACTGTATTTGCCGCAAGTTGCGGCAACATATCGGGACAAGTTTTTTCGAAGATTGAACGTTCCGCGACGGCAAGAGACAGTAAACACCCGCCCACACCCACACGCAACGCACACTAAGGGATAATTGAGGTCTGTGGTACCGTAATTCGTGCTGTGGATCTCGCGATACTTCACTTTAACGCGAGCAAACGCAAGCCGAAGATCACTATCTAACGGCATCACTACCACCACTTAGAATTCGCACACCGCAACAGAAGTACAGTGAACAAAGCCGTCTCCAATTCGATCACTTGTCCAGAAATTCCAACCTTAGACTGCCCATCATTTTGTGACAGCCGATGTATCCCGTCTTTCCTACGCTGATCATCTTGTAGAAGGAGAGAGCCTTCCAAGTTTTCATGGGCAGAACTTCGCTCTTGGCTTTATCGAGTTTTTGGCGAATTAATTTCTCGAATCTGTAGGTTCGCCTAATTTTCGCGCTTTGGTCCGTGTCAAACGCGTACATGGTGATGTAGACCGTCTTGCTGGAGCCGTTCTGGAAGGGGAATTTCGAATAAAATCCTCACCGCTTATAATTTCTATCGTACGTAAAGAAGCAACTTCTATTTGGTTTGAATTTATATTTGTTTTACTTCACTCTGCTTATTCATTATTTTTGTTTAAGTATTTTCATTTCACTTGAATTTGATCATTCTGCGATACCTTGCTCACTTTGTAATAGTCACACCACATTTTCTCAATCTTAGTTTGTGTAGCACACTTTGAAATTTCAAAGTGTTTCGATACAAAAGATACATTTTACTTTGTTTACAAAATAGTGTATTGTATTGCACATTCTCGTTCCATCTTGTTTGTTGAATATCGCGATACACCACTCATTAATATGGCAATACTTTTTAAACTCACCCCGCCGTCGTCCAAAACTTTCTTCAACAAATCGTATCGAACGTTGAGCAGTCTGGCGAACTGTTTGGGATTTGGCAGGCAGAATTCCAGTGACATGCGCCTGTGTAAGACAGCATCCTCTATACTCTATCTATGAAGTATTCAGAATCGCCAACATCCGACTGACTGCTGACCACAGGAATTAAAAATTGTTGCTTTCGGCGACGCGTTAAATGTAGTCGGCTATACGCTATTGTCGAAATTAGACTAATTTTCTCAGTTCTCTCTCAGACAAATGTGTTTACCAATCTGCGATGTGTAGGTTGCTGTACATAAGTACCTATGATCAACCAAGTACTTGTGCGGTGTACCTATGTATGGTGAAGCATAGAGGAACATAGCGTACTGTATATACTCAAATGAGCCCCCCCCCCTCTCCCTCGCCTCACCTGCGCCTTCTACGGCATGGCGCTGAAGTTGGGGAAGGGTAGGGGGGGGGGGGGGGGGGGGGGGGCAGGGTCTCATACTGGAAAGGGTAGGGGGGGGGGGGGCTTATCAGAGCGTTTACGGTATGTGCGGTACCTGTGCTTGCCCGCCCTTAGAGTGGTGGTGCAGCGCAATGCTCTGCCTTTCTTCTTCATTTGAATGGTGCGCACCAAAGGCTTGTCACTATCAGGAGCCTCGAGTGTTTTCATCTTCATGGCCTCGCACGTTGAACATGACAGGCTGGAAATGGGAATTGAATTCAGTTGGTAAAACAGTGCTAATTTGATTACTGTGTGTTGAATCTAATTACTGTTTAATGCAATCGATCGTTACTGGCTCTGCTCTTCAGTGAAGTGAGTGAACTTGATCTTAATTAAATTGAATCCAGTTTGAATTTGACGGGGAGTTCCAATGGATTACACCGCGAGAAACAATATATGACATTCTTAATGGAATTAAGTCAACTCTAATTCAAAATCGAGTGCTCACTTCAAGCATGCGGATCAAGCTTAATCAGCAGCCTTGGTCGAATGGTCATCAATTCCAGAATAGTACAGGTCTTGTTACTGGACAAAATCGCAGTTTATTTTAGAAAATCTAAGTTTGAAAATTGAATTTATCAATAACTTACCACGAGCCCACTCCGCCGCAGCCAGTGTCGGGGTCGTACTCATCGCAAGGCAGAGGGGCCTCTTGTCTGTTTGCATTACTTTTAATCATCATGTACCACTGTAGTTTTCTCGCGAATATACGCTCGTTGACTTTTGCGGTTCCTTCGATTTTGTAGCAGGTGCTGCCGTCCCTTCTAGTTTTGGTTTTGCGCAAGAACGCGCGCTGTTTCAGTCCTGGCATTTCAAGCTTCTTTCGCCATCTTCCTAAAAGGACAATGCGTAGGAAAGGATTATAAGCCGTGTGGTGAGAGTGGAGGCTCCAGACTCGACTGAAAGTAGTTAATTAGAACCTGTGTCCTGATTGACGCATTCTGCATTACAGGGTAGTACAGTGGGCAATATCGCAAAATTTTTTTATATTTTGTATATGTATACTATATATACAATCGAATTTTTTTGTATTTTATATATATGCAAATATATATGCAAAGTTTTTTTTTGTATATGCTTTGTATATTGTATATTTTTCTACCGTAACTAAAACACAAGAAACGCTACAAAATGGCGTGCCAAGACCTCAGTAGAATTAGTGCGTAAAGGATGGTGGTCGTTAGACTATTTTCCATAGCTGAAGTGTACCACCAGACCTTTCGGATTGACAAGCTTTTGGACAAGCTAAGATAATGGCGAAGTGTGCCCAGCAGACTGACCGTTAGTCGACAACATTTCGCACAGATACAGTATCAAATTACTGTAGAAATATACAAAATACAAAGTTTGTATATTTACCTTGTTTTGTATATGTATATGTATATTTTGAAAACTTTGTATTTTGTATATGTATATGTATATATACAAAAAAATATACAAAGAAATATACAAAAAAATATACAAAACCACTTTGTATATGAAAATATTGCCCACTGTACATGGTAGTAGCCTGAGATATTCTAGATACGTGCGTACCATGTAAGTGCTTAGCTTGATCAATGCTATACAAGTTCCAGTGGTTTATACTCATTCATGCTTGCAGTTCGTCAATTGTTTTATCTGTGCAGGTGTCTGCCACCCATACGCAGGTACAGTGTACCATTGCATGCCTGTTTCTAATCTTCCCTTCATCTGGACAGTAACTGTATTTCATATTGCAATCTCCTAATTACAGATAAACCAATATATAAAACGTTCTTACTCTCTCTCTCTCTAATTTAACCTTCTCTCAGAATTCCACCATATTCTGACCACCTTTGGGGCAGGGCTCGTGAGAGATCAGATCCAGCAGGAGTGTGTCTTTGACTTTGGGAGGCGGGCGGCGTCTTCTCTTTGCCTCGCAACTCTGAGAGCAGAAAGCGAACAGCACCACCAGAGCTGCCAACTTGAGGTCGGCCATTCTTGGGATGTATTGATTGGTTGCTGCTATGCAAAGAAGGTCTGATTGCAGTAGAATACTGTGCTTTCGACCTAGACCTAGAGGTTCGCATCGACTAACGCCCCGAGAACACAACGCGAGCACGTAACAGACCTACCAGAGTGTTTTATACGCTGACGCGACAACTTTTGGAAATACAGTAATGCAACGCAAGAACGTCGGAACTACGGAATACAGTAATCTAACCCCCGTATGTCAGAACCTGCAGGAATACAGTAATCAAACACAAGAGCGTCGGAACCTACGAAAGTACAGTAGTCTAACGCAAGAACGCCGGGCCCTGTGGTAATACAGTAATCAAACGTGCGCTAGAGCGTTTGACGTTGCGCGCTTCTTACGTTTCCTTACGTCGCTGGCATCTTTTACCTGCGATTCAACGCCAAAACGCAAAACAGCGTAGGCGGGCGGATCGGGGTTTTTCAGAGACTTCTTACACTGGCAAAACAATGCGGGGATCGCCCTACACCCACGCTCGCGACAATCAACAAGTCGAAAACCTCGGGGAGGTAGGAGGGGTTAGTTCGCCACAAAATTTGCGGTCACGCGCCCCGAAAAACTCCGCGTAGGAGGAAAGCGAGCGCAGTTAGCGCCGTGAAAGGCCAATTAAACTGCGGGCGCTCCCGTCTTCTTTGTCTAGGTGCGTACATGCGCAAACTGTCACGTAAAGTAGGTATTTTCTTTGCGGGACACCAAAGCGAAGTGTAATACCCTTTTGTGTAGTGTGTACTCAGTTCAGTACTCACTCACACAACAACGAATTGCACTTGTTTGACGGGTGTCTGCAGTGAAAACGTCAGGGCACTTTTGCGCAATGGTCGCATCGCACGGTAGGTCTGTCAAGCGATCAAGACAAGTGGCGAGCGCAAAAGTTTGCCGCTGTCTGTGTCAGAAGGCGCGATCGCGAGTTTTCTATGCGTGACGTTTCGCGCGGAGGGCGAAGCAATTCGTGACGATACAAACACGCAATGCGCGGATTACTTTTCCGGTTTTGGCGTTAAAATTAGACGGCAATGCGCATTTGCATCGCTTGATTGCTCGCTCAACGTTGTGTAGAAGCGCAAAGACTGTAAACTGCAACATTCACTGCTCTCCCATTCTGCCAAATCACTGCTTTCAGCCTTGGCTGATCGCGTCTTGAATGAAATCGTTGAAGACGGTCACCCGCCCGAAGACGCCTGAAATTCGTCATAACTTCAATCATATTTCTTAATTTTGTCAATGTTAATGCAATAAAATCTTACCTGGAGCTCCTGAGCACTCGTTGCTGCCGAATGACACAATGCCGTACAGGTACCAGGCGTCCTCCTGTTCGTTCTTCACGACCAACGGCCCACCGGAATCGCCCTAAATAATCATTTTCTTCTAACTGTCGATTTGTTCCAGTCGTCGTCGTCGTCGTCGTCGTCGTCGTCGTCGTCGTCGTCGTCGTCGTCGTCGTCGTCGTCGTCGTCGTCGTCGTCGTCGTCGTCGTCGGCGTCGTCGTCGTCGTCGTCGTCGTCGTCGTCGTCGTCGTCGTCGTCGTCGTCGTCGTCGTCGTCGTCGTCGTCGTCGTCGTCGTCGTCGTCGTCGTCGTCGTCGTCGTCGTCGTCGTCGTCGTCGTCGTCGTCGTCGTCGTCGTCGTCGTCGTCGTCGTCGTCGTCGTCGTCGTCGTCGTCGTCGTCGTCGTCGTCGTCGTCGTCGTCGTCGTCGTCGTCGTCGTCGTCGTCGTCGTCGTCGTCGTCGTCGTCGTCGTCGTCGTCGTCGTCGTCGTCGTCGTCGTCGTCGTCGTCGTCGTTGCCCACAAAGCAGGCACTCTTGTCGTCTTGACCGGCGCAAATCATCGTCTCGTCGATAACGTTTCCGAATACCGCTTGACAGTTCGGCCGACTGACGAATGGCAGGCGAACCTGCTGCAGCTCGCGAGCCGAACCCGAGTTGGCTAAATAACAATAAAATTGACCAAAATAAAACTAAATGCAAGATAAAATTTTAATAAAATTAAATAAGCAGAATGAAATAAAATGCAACTAAATAAAATCAAATATTGGTATGTAATACATTGTAACGTTTTAAAAGCAAGAATTAATTCATTAAGCGAATTAGGTAGGAACACAAGCTAGCAAAACTGCCTAACTATTTAACGAATGCAAAGAACTCTAAAATGTAAAGATGGCAAGATAACATAGAACGTATCACTGCATAATCGGCCAAAACATAGCAGAAATTAAAAATTACGCTTAACTTAATACAATTTCTAAATTGAAATGAAAGGAAAGAGAACAAAATCGCACCATAAAGAATACAATAATTCAAGTGCAAACTTTATCGGTCAACTCATATTACCTCCCAATGCTCCCCATCCAGTGACGTAGCAAGTGTTAGGCTCCGTGGCCACATCGCCGTCGTCGCCCGTAGCCACGCAAATTGGCTGAATTCTGTCGCTGAACTGCACAGGCTCGCTCAGCTGAAGGGAATAATTTCCCTTAGATTGGGCCTAAGCGTAGGCGGTAACAGAATATACGAATAAGGTACAACAATGCTTTACGTCATACGTATTTCATGTATTCCTTTCGTTTTGCACAAGGTATTTGTTATGCAAAGCATAATTGGGCCGCAATCTGCTGAACCAGTTTGGCAGTTTCACAATTTGGCGACCACACTCAAATTCCACACAATTTTGTAGGCATAGCCTTACCCATATTGTTCTCTCAACACGACGAACTCAACAACTCGGCATCAATTTTGAGTACTGCACCACGTTGCCACGTTTAAACCTTCAGAATGGCGATGTCGTTACGGGCGGCGCCTTCCGGCGTGGAGTAGCCGGGATGCTTGAAGATTCGCTCCACGCTAACTGTCACGCGATCTGGCTCAGTAGCGCCTCTATTGAAACCGCCCGCGCGAATGCGAAAGCTTCGCGGACTGCCTTCGCTTCCGTCGCTGAACGATTAATGATTGATGGATGAAGATGGTGTGACGACGACGACGACGACGACGACGACGACGACGGCGACGACGACAACGACAACGACGACGACGGCGACGACGACGACGACGACGACGACGACGACGACGACGACGACGACGACGACGACGACGACGACGACGACGACGACGACGGCGGCGACGACGACGACGACGACGACGACGACGACGACGACGACGACGACGACGACGACGACGACGACGACGACGACGGCGACGACGACGACGACGACGACGACGACGACGACGACGACGACGACGACGACGACGACGACGACGACGACGACGACGACGACGACGACGACGACGACGACGACGACGACGACGACGACGACGACGACGACGACGACGACGACGACGACGACGACGACGACGACGATCGCAACATAACTTCGGCTTACTTACACGCAGTGTCCTGCGGTGATGACGTACTGATTGTTGATCAGCGAGCCTCCACAGATAAACTGGAAGAAGAAGATCACTGAAAGACAAATTAATTTGTATTTGAACTTTTGATTTCAACATCTACAGTGTCACCTCGCTTCTGCAGCTCTATTTGCCAGGGCCAACTGCCGGGAATCACGGTCTCGCCATTGACTATGCGTGGGTCCGAGCCCAGTAGAGCCGTCTGTTGAAACAAGAGATATTTGTTTGCATTATAAATTGAATTACACACTACACTGAATGCTAAAATTGACAAATTTGGAACAACTAAAACGGAACTAACGGCGCTTTCTTTCGGCGGAATGGGGGTCTGTCCGCAACGCTGCGCGACGGCCACCGACGCTAAAAATCTAAGCTCCTTAATTACTGTAGTGCAATAATGAAATTAAGATATGTCACTGAATAACCGAAGGCCAAAGGTGTCACAATCTTCAGCAGCATACTGTTTAGGACGACTAAGCGTTGTTTAGTATCGCACTACTATTTAGCACAAGACAAGGTGTGACTAGCTCTAGAAATGAAACGGAGTAGCCACAACACACGACACAACATTATACTTCCTTTGTCGACAGTGATAACAGCGAGCGACGCAAAAGCGGATGTAGCTTGCGCAAGCGGATGTACGACTCACGCTTTGCGCTTATCAGCGATTCAGCTGAAGACTTAAAACGTTCGGAATTACAGTAGTCGTCTGTTAACAATGGGAATTCGATCGCTGGGACGATACAAGTACTATTGTAGAGTTACTGTACTTCCGTATGTCGTCGTGTGACGGTTTCACAAACGAACGCAGGGTGGGCAAACTTCATGGGTATGTACCTACTGTGTTGCTTTGGCGTTCAGATACAGTGTTTTGACACGAACGTTTGGCAAACGAACACCATGTTTCCAGCGGTACATTCAGTGGCGTAGCCAGGATTGGCAAGTGGGAGGGGCAAAAAAATTTTAGGGGGGGGGCAAAATTATGTTCCTGTTTTAGTGCATATGCGCGCAAAATTAGCGCCGCAGGCAATATTTCGCTGTTTTTAACCTTAAAGGACAAAATTTTCACTATTTGGAGCGCCGCAGGTGAAATTTTCGCTGTTTTTGTACTATTTTTTACCTTAAAGGACAAAACTTTGTACTATTTATACCCCGTAGGCAAAAAGTTTTGCTATTTACAGCGCCGCAGGCGAAAATGTTGTTCATTTACAGCGCCGACGGCAAAAATTTTTGCAACTTTTAGCGCCGCAGGCAAAAATTTTGATCATTTATAGCGCCGCAGGCAAAAATTTTTGCAATTTTTAGCGCCGCAGGCGAAAATTTTGATCATTTACAGCGCCGCAGGCAAAAATTTTTGCAATTTTTAGCGCCGCAGGCTTTTTTTTTTTTGAAAACTTTTTCTACGGCGGGGCATCTGGGGGGGGGGGGGCACGCTCGGCATCTGGGGGGGGGGGGGCATTTGCCCCCAATGCCCCCCCCCCTGGCTACGCCACTGGGTACATTGTACACTGTGTAACACATTCTCAATTATACGTAGAGTTCTCTTTTCGTAAACTCTGTGCATCTGGCGACTGCTGTCAAACTCCAAAGCTCACAACACAACTTCTGCTGACGCAGAGCGGACAGCTTAACGACCTTGTTTGCCTGACGATACGATCTACGACGGCACCTACATAAAGTTCGGTTCTCGACAAATGTGTGGATTCGCCGACAAATATCGTCAAACTCCAAAGTTCATAAAGCGACTTCTGCTGACGTAAAACGACCATTGTCAGTCGGCCGGCAGGCAGGCTGTAATAAAAGCAACAATAACAACAATCCGCGTTTCCGGATATAGCTTCAATGACAATAACAATATCGGCGATCGTCAAACCGAAAATCCATTGTTGGATTCGTGCGCAGTTAATGCCATCGCCGCATACGCCCACAGAGTAACAAGTAGTGCGTGACGAAACGAGCAACCATGCCTCATACATATTGTGGTAATCAGCGGGGGGTTTTTTTTTTTTTGCCAAATTTGGCAATATTGTCCTATTTTCCTTGTCTCCTCAGCACCCCCCCCCCCCCCCACCCAACACCCTTCTCACACGCTAAACGATTCTTCTGTTCAGTACCGTATAGGTAGTATGCATCTTGCCTGTTCCATGTGGCCGATACTTTTCTGGAAAATGCACTCCATAGGTTTTCCACCAAACTGCTTGAAGCTCACCAGAATCGCCATCGCGAGTAGCATGTTGGACCTGAGAGGAATTTTGTAGTTCGCATTTCAGAAAAGAATTAACCAACACCTTAGGGTGTCGCTTATTAGAAGGTGGGGGGGGGGGGGTCGCTAAATAATTCAAAACCTTCTCTATATTGGTTGGGGTCGCCTATTAAACTATTCCGAAGTGAGGCGGGTCGTTAACGGAGGTTTCACGGCAATGGTCACTAGGTAGGTACAAAGTTGATATGCTATTATAGTCTGTCAATTTGTCGGTTGTCTGTTTAGTGTTTATAGATATGGGCCCTCAAGACAAGTAACTCCGTCCTGTATGTCACACAAACACATTACCATTGGAAGTGGCGTCATGCCTCGTTGATGTACACTGTACAGTACTTTGCTATTGAGAACAAGGCACAAGCAGGAATCGCCGAAAATCCAAACTGTTAACAAATTAACGCTCACGTTATAAAGTTGTGAAGCTCGTCGATCGCGTCGTCGTCGTGTCTAGCGGCGAGGTATTTCACCCAGGAAATTACTGACTCCAGCACCATTTTGGCACTATTTTCGCCTTATTTTGATATTCGTGCGCGCGAAAACACTGGCTAGTGGGTGACTAACCCTTCGCCTATCGCTTAGTGCCTGCCCACATGCCAATATAACGTGCACACACGCCCCCACATACGTTTACATACGCGGACAGGAAGGGTACCATATGCGCCCTGTACAGACTGGAAGTATGCACTGACGAACACAGCTACTCGATGGGGCGCACGCACCCACTAGCGTCACAATAGAAAGGTGTCTTCTCACACACAGAACCGGCTTTGAGAGACGACTTTTGCGGTAGCGCCGCACGCACACATAAATGACGGCTAATGTCAGGGGAGGGTGTTTATCGTATAATAGCACTTACTGGGACAAGTCCGCGTACGAAAGGTTTGAGTGTAAAAGTAAGAGGGCCGTAATATTTGTAAAACAGACATAGCGGGTCCCTATCATGTCACAAAACAGATTCCCTTCAAGACGAACGATTTGGGTGAAACGGCGCTGCAACGCTACACACATACATGCATTCGTATATTTTGCGTCGCATGTTAGCACTATTGAATCACAAATTTTCACATTCTGACCGAATGGCTTCTTCGCTTGGGTCTCAGCAACCTCTCTTCACTGGAAGAGTGCTCGGCGTTCGGTTGTTGAGTGAGCGCCCTGGCAATGCTGACTTTGGGATTGTGATTGTTGCCGTTGACGCTGTTGGTGGGTCGTAGTCTTATGCTGCTCTCTCTGTGGACAGCGCCTTCGTTCTCTGGATTTGCTATGTCGCTTTTGTCCTGGAATATGAAATTTTGGGCAAGCGTATGACATCTTGGGTAAGCGAAGCGCCCCCCTCACTCCCTCCCTCCCTCCCTCCCTCCCTCCCTCCCTCCCTCCCTCCCTCCCTCCCTCCCTCCCTCCCTCCCTCCCTCCCTCCCTCCCTCCCTCCCTCCCTCTCTCTCTCTCTCCACCTTTTCAGTGTCCCCAAGTCTCCTCGATTTGTTTTCCGTTTGCGCGACAACATCAGTCTGATCCATCTGATAGAAGGATCGCCACAGCTCCGCGATCAGATCTGTGGTGAAGAGTATTCCTGCGCGAATGCTGACCATGCGCAAGACGAAATAACCGTCCGTTTTCAAATAACCGCACACAAAGCGGTGAACCTCCGCTTCGTTGGCTGAAATTCATGTTGTTACAGTAAGGGTGGTACCGCATTGAACTTTGCACTTCATTGTACCGCTGTCACTATTCGTTACTCTCTTATGCAAACAGCATCCAAATTCGCTTACACCCAGAGTCGAAAGGCAATTCCCCAATTTCCAAATGGCGCACTATGAACCATTTTCGGGGCCACGGCAGCAAGATTACCGTCAGCCAATGGAACCAATTGGCCACAGTAACCAGTAATAGGAAGAAATACCACAACCACAAGCACACAAAAATCCTCTCGGTGAAAATGTTGATCAGCAGAACGCACTGAACCGTGTGTGAATGAGAGTGGGACACTTGACGGGTCTGAAAAGAGCCTCGGCGAAAGGGAATGCATACTCATGTAAAATACTGTAAATACTCTAAAACGCCCCCGGGGGGGGCTTATTTTTCTTTTCAATTTCCCCCTCCCCCCTCTAGGAAGGGGGGTACTATTGGAGGGGGGGGGGCTTATTCGAGGGTGGGGCGCTTATTAACTCGACCCATCGAGAGTGCCAAAAATCCCCAAAATTGCCTGTTGTTGTCACAGTTTTGCGTTATGCATATATTTTAGACTGGAACTGTCAAGATTTTGATCAAAGTGCCTACAGTTGGTCGCTGCACTGTCATGGTTTGCCCTATCTTGTGTTAGAAATGGTCACAGACTACAGAGCACGTATGGTAGTGTTAGTAGTACTGGCACTTACTAAAGGTGGGCGCTTATTGGAGGGGGGGGGGTGGGGGGTGTGGTGTGTGTGTGGTGTTGTTTTTTTTTTTTTTTTTTTTTTTTTTTTTTTTTTTTTATTATTTTTTTTTTTTTTTTTTTTTTTTTTTTTTTTTATTTTTTTTTTTTTTTTTTTTGTTTTGGTTTTTTTTTTGTTTTTTATTTTTTTTTTTTTATTATTTATGTCTTGGGTGGTTTTTTTTTTTTTTTGTTTTTTTTTTTTTTAGGGGGCAGCTTGTTTTCTCAACCTTCCGCTAGGAGGGGCGCTTATCGGAGGGGGGGGGGCGCTTATTCGAGGGGGGGGGGGGGGGTCTCATTAGAGTATTTACGGTATGTATGTACAATATAGGGTACAACGGCGCAAGGTGATACCCATCATCTCAGAACAGTAAGCTCCAGTACGAATGCGGTCATTGCGGCAATACAGCACGGCAGGGTAGGGAAGAGAACATTGGTGCAACAGTCCAATCGCCATTGCACAATGCACACTAACACAAAGTGCGGTATGACAGCCTACAGTACGACATTCTTGTACAGTATTGTACCATGACTCGGTAAGTATAGAAAGCACAATATTAGAGTTCAAACACGATTCACACACACGAAATTGGCACATGGAAACCCGAGGAAAGAAGCCAGAAGCTTCCCAATTGCTTCCGTTCCATAGTAACTTGTCGATGGCTCCCCAACCGTACCAAGAATAGCGATCGGTTTGAAGGAACCTGTAATGTTTTCATAGCTATACCGTACACCCTTCAATAAGCGCCCAAATGGACCGTTCCCCCACAACACAACACTCGCCCGCCCCCCCCCCCCCCCCAATTGGTCAACTGTAGCCATCCACCTCTCCAAATCAATCAGTACGATATACTCCAAATGCGCCTGCAACTAATTGTTTCAATCTCCTTCGAGGCGAGGGTGTGGAGGGGGGGTGGGGAGGGTCGCTTATTGGAGTGTGTATTAGAGGTTTAGGTATATTATTTCGACAGTGTAATCAGGCAAAACTAACGGTCCGAAACAAGAATTTCCTCACTTGTTCATCAGGTAGATCTGGCCCACCGTATTCACCAAGTACAGAAGTTTCGTGAACATGTAAACTGCGGCCACAAAGAACGTCAAGTACTCGAAAGACAGCAATCTTGAGAGTGACAGAGGTCGCGCTTGCGCCCTGCTTGCGCGGCGTTTCTTGCGCACGTTGTGATGAAAGCGTAGCACTTTCTGCAAGTGGCGCGTCAGGGTTTTGATCGTGCCTTCTTTTATGGAGACTTCCATGTTTCTCGGATCGGTGGCGGCGCGAACGACGTCGTCGACTGAGATTCCTGGAAAATTGGATCGTTTGAAAGCGGTGATGTGCTCGCAATCACAGTAACGCCGGTCTGCCCCATTCGCTCTGCTATGTATTGGATCAAAGTGTTGGCTACTCCAGAAGAAAATGCTTTTAACTTGAATTTTGATGATCTGGTCGCTATGCCTCAAGGTTTCTTAGGCTATGCTACCTGAGGTATCATTGTAATTACTTTATTACTTAGATTTCGGTGTGATTTACAAACTACGTTTCATTTGAAATATAGCAAATATTGCTTCACTATCATGTAAACTTGACATACACCATGTAAAGACCGATATTTCTAATTAGGTCGAGAAGAAACATGTCAGTGATTGGTCAGTAGCGCCTCTCCATCCGTCCTTGTGGTAACTTATGCCTAGTTGTATTCACATTATCCTTGTTCAATATAACACAATACATTTTAACGTCCATCATTCATTATTCTTGTTCAATTATCTTATCACCGACCCGTGTAGCTGCCAAAAATCTTCCAAAACATGGCTGGAAATCTGAAGCAAGCGGCTGCCAACAGAAGATAAAACGGCACCCATTGGTAATACGAAATCCTTTTCTCTCCTTTGGCACTCGTGCGATAGAACCTCTCGAGATTGGCGTCCAGTGGAAGGTAATAGGTGTCTTGGGCCCAGCAGAAGTTCTCGGCGTACTGTAGGCGCGCGAAATTTTAAAATTCCACAGGAAACACGTCATAGACTCGAGTGACGAACGGTTCTCTTACCTGCTCCATATGTTCGATGTCCTTTGGGAAAAGGCACTCGATTGGCTTGCCGCCGAACTGCTTGAAACTCACCAAAATTGCCATAGCCAGAAGAGAATTCGATCTGAATACAGTACATATGTAGTTTAACTTACAAACTTGAACTTGAGTTGTGAGCAAACAATTTTCAAATAGATGCAGACTTTCCTGTTGTGTGTATTCTGATAAATAAACAATTTTCGGCTTACCAAGCGTATAATAATGCATAAACCAACAAGTAGCGTAAATTAGCTGAAGGCATAAACAAGCAATTGCCTAGTTGGTAGGTTATGTCATCCCTGATTCTAAACACCACAACATTTTCGGTTTCACTATTTCAGTGACATTTTATTTTGGAACAACCTACGTCACGAAATTATGGAGCTGGTCGACCGCGTCGTCGTCATGCCTAGCCGCCAGGTATTTCACCCAAGAAATGACGGACTCTAGCACCATTTCGGTACAATCTTTGCGTTATTTTGATAGTATTGCTCTCAGTAAAGACGGATGACTAACCAAAAGCGGCGCCTTTTGCGTGTATCTGCTCAATGCAATGCACACACGCACACTACACAAGAAGGGGCGCCGCTTGAGCCCGGATGAAAAACATGTACGCGGCAAAAAACCAACGGACACAAACACTCGCGAGAAGGAACGCACCCACTAAGGCCACTAGCAAGCGGGACAAGAATTTACAGTTTGGAAACCAGTTTTGGAAATGGCAACGTTGTTTCATGGTAGCGTACCATGATGAAACAAGGGAAAGTAATTATGCTCGAATAGCACTTATACGGCAACAAGTGTTTATGTACTTTTGAACGACGTACACAGCCTCGAAAGCATGGGGACGAATAAACTGAATATTTGCGAATGCTTGAACAGTTGTCTTCAGACACATTCAGCAAACAGGAAGCTGCACAACAGATTCACTTCTGAGCAAACGATTCGACTAAAACGGCTCTGCCAAGACGAATACACAAAGCTAGTTTAATCAATACAGTATCGCCAATCAATCTAAAAACTCTCGTTATCACATTTTTCGCATTTTGACCGAGCGACTTCCTCGCAACATACCATTCGACTCGTTATCACTGGATGAATGGTCGACGATTGGTTGCTGGGTGAGCGCTCTGGCCTTAAAGACCTTTGGATTGCGGTTGTTGCCGTTGACACTGCTAGTGGGTGGCTGTCTTGTGCCGCTTTCTTCCTTGACGGCGTCGTTGTCGTCATTGATTGAATTTCCTTTGTCGGCTCTGTCCTAGAACGTAGAATTCTGCCTAGTTGTCTGCCTGCCTGTCTCCCCGCCCACTATCACTCTATCTCCTTCCCTTCCTCTCTCTCTCTCCCTCCGGTTTTTCTCGCCCTTCTCCTTCTGTTTTTTTTCTCCTTTCTATGCACTTATACTGCAAGCAGAATGATTTTGTAAAAGCCGAAGACAGCCCTTTGGCAATACAACATGGCGAATCTGATAAATCAATTGGTTCTGTTTGTTCTATTTTACAAAATTCAACGTACGTTAGTATAATTTAATAACTTTCGATATTAAACGAATTAAACAAAAAAAGTTTACTAGAAATTCTTATTATTTTAATATTTCATTGAGCTACTTAATAAATGTGAAAATAAGACCAATCAAAAAAGCAGATAAAAGCGCTATTGTTACGCTTTTTACAAATGTTTTTACTAACTCAGAAGGTAAATCTGAAGGAAAATTAGTCGGTAAACTTTCGCGAGAATTGATTAGCCAAACCAATGAAAATGATCTCTATGGCTATAACGCAGCTGTAGCAGATACATTGATTGGATGTATTATTTTTAGTCGGGTAGTGATAGATAAAAAAATAGAATCATTCTTTTTAGCACCAGTTGCAATCCATACCGATTTTCAAGGCAAAGGCATTGGACAAAATTTAATTAATCATGGACTCAATGAAATTAAAAAAAATGGCGTAAAGCTTGTAATTACCTATGGTGACCCGAAATTTTATGCAAAAGTAGGTTTTTGCCAAATATCTGATCAAGTTATAAAAACACCATTTAAACTAAAATTTTCCTTCGCTTGGCTTGGACAAACACTTGACGGCAGCCCTATTGAGCAAATTTCCGGAACCTGTTCTTGCGTAAAAGCTCTAAACAAAGCAGAATACTGGTAAAATTGGCAAAAAAATTTCTATCAAGTAACTAAAAAATCATTTTAAATGCATTAATGGCGTTTATAGTAGCTTTCGGATTGTGAACACGAAGAATATTTGCACCATTTTGCCAGCAAATTGCGTTCATCTGAGCGCTTAATGAATCACGATTTTTTGGATTATCAATCTTAAAAAAATGACCTATAAAAGATTTTCTCGACAACCCAATTAAAAGCGGTCTACCAAGTTTGTAAAAAAAATTTACATTTTTTAGCAATTCTATATTATGATCAAATGTTTTGCCAAATCCTATTCCCGGATCAATAGCAATTTTTTTCAAATTAATCCCATTATTTTTAACAAATTTTATCCTCTCTGCTAAAAAATCATAAACTTCACTCATAATATCTTGATAATTTGGATTATCCTGCATGTTTTTTGGAGTGCCTTTAATATGCATCAAAACACAAGCGCATTTTTTTTCAGCAAGCACTTTTATCATATCCGGATCAAAACTCAAAGCTGAAAATACTTATAAAAAAATCAAATGCACAAATTATTTACACGCACAATCCGGCTGATAAACACCTAACTCACGTCGCTGTTGTCGCTCACGTCGTAAAAGCGCTGCGTTGTTTGCAAAAAAAATATAATTATAAGCCCAAAAAACTTATTGGCTGCGAACTTTGGCGCTCACTGGATTGGCTTTCTGATGAAGACAAAATTGTTGCAAAGCTCAATGGCTCAAAAAAAATACAAAATTTAGCAAAAAATTTGTGCAAAATTTATAAATCTCAGCTACTAGATGGCAAAAACTATAAAAAAGCAATAATAGGTCGACGCCGCGCAAATGCCACTTTCTACCACCCAAATAGAAATGATATTTGTAATTTTGCGGCTTACAACATCGATCTTTTACCTTTACTCAAAGATAAAATACTGCCAATAAGCCAATTTATCTCTGCGCATATAAAAAATTTTGAAAATTCCGTAAAAAATCAACTAAAAAATTTTGAATGAATATTGAAGTCAAAAAAGTTTTCTAAAAATTAAACTGGTATCAACTCCGCCGAAGCCGAAGCTATTATTTAGGCAAACTTTTGGCGAAAAATCTAGCGCTTGATTGGCGATTATATTGAGATTTCTTGGCAAGCGGGATCGGGATTATGCAAATTTGCAGTAGGCGGAATAAACTTATTTTGCATAGCTAATAGGCAAATAGCGGTTTCAGTGGCGCCGGCAGCTCCTAGCTGATGTCCGGTGATGGCTTTGGTGCCGCTAATATACGGTTTTTTTGGCAAATTTTGTGAAAAATCGCCATTTTTTGTCTTTTTTTGCGAAAAAAACACCTTTTTTATAGCTTCTGCTTCGTTTTTGTCGTTTTGCGGCGTGCCGCTGCCATGCGCGTTGATGTAATCGACTTCTTCTGGTGAAATTTCTGCGTTTTTTAAGCAATTTTGCATGACTTTGACTAATATTTCGCCACTTGGTTCAGGCGAACACATGTGATGCGCTTCTGAGAGCATGCTAAAACCGGCAATTTCAGCATAAATTTTTGCCTCGCGCTTTATAGCATTTTTTAAAGTTTCTACAATAAAAAATGCCGCGCCTTCACTGAGAATAAATCCATCACGATCGCAGTCAAAAACCCGAAACGCTTCTTTTGCCGGTAAATTGGCTCTTGACATGACTCCGAGCTTATCAAAAGCGCCAAAAATGAGCGGTGAAAGCGGCGCCTCGGCAGCGCCGGCAATCACAATATCTGCCAAGTCGCTGCGCAGCCAATGCATTGCTTCGCCGATGGCTATGTTGCCGCTGGCGCATGAGTTGGAGACGGTGTTGCATTTGCCTTTGATGCCGAGCGCAATGCTAATATTTGAGTGTCCGGCGCCGCCAAAAACCCGGATGCCGAGGGTGGGGGATATTTTGCCATTTTGCAAAAAATTTATATGATCTTTTTCGGCATCGGCAAGACCGCCAGCAGCAGTGCCAAAGCTTATGCCGATACGATGAGAATCATATTTTGCTAAATTTATGCCGCTGTCTGACAAAGCCATTTTCGCCGCAGCTAAGCCAAGCTGACTAAAGCGATCCATGCGTCGCGCTTCTTTGCCGGAAATGTAGCTATTGGCGATAAAATCGGGTATTTTAGCATAAAATTTACTGCTGAATTTGTGCTGCGAAAAGGTTGTATTTTTTTTAATGCTTTCGGCGTTGCTTTTGTTATTTAGCAGATCAAAAAGTAAATTTTCTTTGCCATTTTTACTTTTTTGGTCAATACCAGAAGGCGAAATTACACCGATGCCGGTAATAACGGCTCTTTTGTCATCAATCGATGGCATGAGTTTTTATTTTAAAAAAATGATAAATTTTCTACATATAAAATTCACCAATGCAGATGTTACTATGAGCGAGCCCTGCGCAACAGTACTAGATATGCCAAATATTTTGATCAAATACGGTCCGGCGAATAGTCCGACGGTAAAACTAAACAACGAAACTGCTGTAAAAATGGCAAATTCTTTTAATTTTGAGTGGCGACCGCGGTGAAAAACCCACAAAACATTGCTGTAGTAGGCGACAAAGTTGCCGATCGGAAAAGCGATGAAATTATTTATTATGTGGTTGTTGCCTCTGACTTGATTAGTTAATTCCTGCGCTTCCGGCATAAAGGACGGAAAAATAAAAAATTTTGATAAAAGAATAACAGCGCTCGTGTGTACTATAACAGCCAGACCCCCGCAAAGTCCGTATTTTACGAATTGGTAAAATGGAATGCTGTCTCGATTATTAAAATTGCTCCAAACTACAGCCGGCTTATTGGTAAAAGTGAAGGTAACCCCCTCCAAAATTACATCTATAATAGTTTTTACTTTTTTCATAAAAGTCATTCTATAGTTCTTAAATATCTACTCGCCGTAGCGTTGTTTCCAGAAATTTAATGATTTTTGTAGATCTTTTTTGTCGCGGCGGCTGCTAATTTCGAAACGATGGGCATTTTTTTTGGCACAAGAGGCATTAGTTCGTCAAAATTGATGCCACCGGCGAATGGCACGTAGTGGTCGCGCGCCGGATAGACGACATCGTGCACGTGGCAGCCGATCAGAAAGGGCAACATTTTTTTCAGCCAAGAGGCGTGATTTAGCAGACCGAGATTGTGTTTTATGTGGACGTGTCCGAAGTCGTGCCAGTAGCCGATCCATGGGTTGTTTTTAAATTTTTCCATTAAAATGACCATTTTACACGAAATGAACCAGTAACTA
>JASAMZ010006928.1:0-21160 GCA_030248115.1 Linhomoeus sp. GSCO2_2 | reverse complement strand
GAGAGAGAGAGAGAGAGAGAGAGAGAGAGAGAGAGAGAGAGAGAGAGAGAGAGAGAGAGAGAGAGAGAGAGAGAGAGAGAGAGAGAGAGAGAGAGAGAGAGAGAGAGAGAGAGAGAGAGAGAGAGAGAGAGAGAGAGAGAGAGAGAGAGAGAGAGAGAGAGAGAGAGAGAGAGAGAGAGAGAGAGAGAGAGAGAGAGAGAGAGAGAGAGAGAGAGAGAGAGAGAGAGAGAGAGAGAGAGAGAGAGAGAGAGAGAGAGAGAGAGAGAGAGAGAGAGAGAGAGAGAGAGAGAGAGAGAGAGAGAGAGAGAGAGAGAGAGAGAGAGAGAGAGAGAGAGAGAGAGAGAGAGAGAGAGAGAGAGAGAGAGAGAGAGAGAGAGAGAGAGAGAGAGAGAGAGAGAGAGAGAGAGAGAGAGAGAGAGAGAGAGAGAGAGAGAGAGAGAGAGAGAGAGAGAGAGAGAGAGAGAGAGAGAGAGAGAGAGAGAGAGAGAGAGAGAGAGAGAGAGAGAGAGAGAGAGAGAGAGAGAGAGAGAGAGAGAGAGAGAGAGAGAGAGAGAGAGAGAGAGAGAGAGAGAGAGAGAGAGAGAGAGAGAGAGAGAGAGAGAGAGAGAGAGAGAGAGAGAGAGAGAGAGAGAGAGAGAGAGAGAGAGAGAGAGAGAGAGAGAGAGAGAGAGAGAGAGAGAGAGAGAGAGAGAGAGAGAGAGAGAGAGAGAGAGAGAGAGAGAGAGAGAGAGAGAGAGAGAGAGAGAGAGAGAGAGAGAGAGAGAGAGAGAGAGAGAGAGAGAGAGAGAGAGAGAGAGAGAGAGAGAGAGAGAGAGAGAGAGAGAGAGAGAGAGAGAGAGAGAGAGAGAGAGAGAGAGAGAGAGAGAGAGAGAGAGAGAGAGAGAGAGAGAGAGAGAGAGAGAGAGAGAGAGAGAGAGAGAGAGAGAGAGAGAGAGAGAGAGAGAGAGAGAGAGAGAGAGAGAGAGAGAGAGAGAGAGAGAGAGAGAGAGAGAGAGAGAGAGAGAGAGAGAGAGAGAGAGAGAGAGAGAGAGAGAGAGAGAGAGAGAGAGAGAGAGAGAGAGAGAGAGAGAGAGAGAGAGAGAGAGAGAGAGAGAGAGAGAGAGAGAGAGAGAGAGAGAGAGAGAGAGAGAGAGAGAGAGAGAGAGAGAGAGAGAGAGAGAGAGAGAGAGAGAGAGAGAGAGAGAGAGAGAGAGAGAGAGAGAGAGAGAGAGAGAGAGAGAGAGAGAGAGAGAGAGAGAGAGAGAGAGAGAGAGAGAGAGAGAGAGAGAGAGAGAGAGAGAGAGAGAGAGAGAGAGAGAGAGAGAGAGAGAGAGAGAGAGAGAGAGAGAGAGAGAGAGAGAGAGAGAGAGAGAGAGAGAGAGAGAGAGAGAGAGAGAGAGAGAGAGAGAGAGAGAGAGAGAGAGTGGGGGGGGGGGGTGTGTGTGTGTGTGTTTGTTTTTGTGTGTGTGTGTGTGTGTGTGTGTGTGTGTGTGTGTGTGTGTGTGTGTGTGTTGGGGAGGAACAGTGGCAAGCAGGCAAGCATACTCACCAGTGCCTTTTCCTTTGTTTGTAGTGGCCCAGCAGAGGGGGCGGGCATAGACCGAGGGCTGCTGGGACCGGCGCGAGCGGGATTCGAACCCGCGACTTCGTGATTCAGAGTCGGGCGCCTTATCCACTCGGCCATACCACACCCCTGACTAGACATTCTAATCCGACGCTAGCATCTCTCGGCGAGCCAGTTTGAGCTGCCTTGCAGTGGGTAAGAGCTCGTTTATTTTGAATCGGAGCTGGTGTGGAGCTGCTCTAGTGTGGCTGGGGGCTATATTTGAGCTGAATCAGAGATGTGTTTGAAGTGGTTTTGTCTCTCTGAATGCATGGAGGGGGCAAAGACACGTTCTTCGCTACATGAACACGACGAGACACACACTGTCAACATTCGATACACGAACACGATGAGACACACACTGTCAAAAGGCACAATCAGGTCTCACTACCATCGGCTTCACCAAATTCTTCATCTAGCACCTGGCGATGATCATGAATAAGATCTTTCACAAGCTCCTTTCTGTCTTTACAAGCTTTGAGCCATGCTTCTTTCCTGGTGTAGTCCTCTTTTTTCATCAGTTGATCTATGGTCTTGTCCATGCTGCGCACCAAGTCACTTGAAAGCATCGCCATGTAGGCCTCGTGAATCCAATGGACTCGGTCAGCAATCAGACGCACAAGTCGGGACATGGTCTTCTTATTTGCAAGTACCTCAGCGGATGACAGGCCTTCCACCTCATCTGCTAGCATGGAGCAAGCATCACGGACAATCTGCCTCCATATTTCCTCATTGTCAATGTAGTCTTCATCTTCACTGTCCTCTTTACCTTCCTCCTCTTCGTTGCTATCTTCACTATCTTCCTCTTCTTCACTGGTATGCACCACCTCTGTCTCATCCATCTTCGCCACCTCGTTTTTTCGCCCGCCCTCAGGCGGGCGACACCATACGAGAGCTCGGCGTGCGTGCGTGCGTGCGTCCGTCCGTCCGTCCGTCCGTCCGTGCGTCCGTCACGCTCTCAGATCTCGGCGTTGGAAAGTCGTAGAGCGGAGATCTTGGGCTCTACGGATAGGTCTCGACTCACTGATCATTAGTCATAACCGGTGTCGAGACTCAAAAATTTGAATTTCGCGAGTTACAGTAACTCGAAAGTGCAAAAGCACAAAACGGCTCTAACTCGCTCGTCTTACATTGTAGAGTCGCAATCGACACGTCAGGTGAAAGCTCTCCGCGTGCTCTTTCATGCGGCAGCAATAAATTTTTCACTAACGCAAACACGCACGGCAGAATACGCCATTCTCAATATTTTAACACTAAGATCGCTCTTTGCTACATGCAGAAGTGCTACACGGTTTGATTGCTCGTAGTGCGCTCTTTTGTGCTCTGCCAAAACTTTTACAAGTTTTTGTCACTTTTTAAAAGCGTTGCTTGAAAGAGGGATGTTCTTGCTCTAAAAGCCAAATCGCGGGCGAAATCAATATTGCTATGCAATACCCTCTTGCGAAGCGGGGGCTCATGAAGCGGAGCATGCGGGCGATGAGCTCTCGCACTCTCTGCAGAAAGAATGCAACTCTTTGCAATGTCAGTCAGAATACAAACTCAACTTTTTAATACCGGAGCTTGTTGTGAACAGTCCGCTCATGCCGAAGCCTGTTGGAGTTGGTTGAGAAAGTGTTGCCACAAATGCCACACTCCATTGGATTGATGCACTGGAATGCTGATTGATTGATATTGATTGATGCACTGGAATGATGCTGAATTGATGAGCATGCAGCCCTTTTATACTCGCTCACTCGGCTGGATAGGGATCAGCTCCGATTCAGCTCCGATTCAGTGGATTCAGCTCCGATTCAGTGGATTCAGTATGGATTCAGTGTGGATTCATTATGGATTCAGTGTGGATTCAGTGTGGATTCATTATGGATTCAGTATGGATTCAGTGTGGATTCAGTGTGGATTCATTATGGATTCAGTGTGGATTCATTATGGATTCAGCATGGATTCAGTGTGGATTCAGTGTGGATTCATTATGGATTCAGTGTGGATTCATTATGGATTCAGCATGGATTCAGTACTGCGGCTGTGGGTGGCAGTCTGTGGCAGCCCAGCAGAGATGGCATGCATCTGTGTGCCCACTGTGTCAGTGTGCCAGTAGAAGCGTGTCTGAGCTGACTCCAAATTGACTCTGATGCAGTAGAAACGACTCCAAATCAACTCCGAGCTGACTCCAAATTGACGCGGGTCCAAAATCTTACCCCTTGCTTTGTGTGAAGTTTAAAAATCTCACCCCTTGCCTTGTCTAAGGGTCAAAAATCTGAACCCTTGGTAGGTATGAGGGCCAAAACTCTGACCCCTTGCCTTGTCTAAGGGTTGAAAATCTGAACCCTTGGTAGGTATGAGGGCCAAAACTCTGACCCTTGGGCTGCATGTGGTTGAAAACTCTGACCCCTCACACTATTGCGTGCTCTTTTACAGGGGCCTTGTGTGTTGACAGATGGAGTCTGGAGGTCCTCATAAATCGATTCCTCTCGTCGAGACGGTTTCAACGAACCCCTACACGACTAGGTTTGGACAAGGCAGCAATGAGTTATGGTCCGACCACGTTTACGTGGCCCGCGTGGACGTGGTGCGTGGTACGTGGTCGCCGATGGCACCATTGGATTCCTCTCGTCAAGGCGGTTTCAACGGACCCCAACAACACCATGTTCCGACCATCCAATCAAAAGTTGTGGCCTGACCACGTTTGCGTGGCCGCCGCGTGGACGTGGTGCGTGGTACGGGGTCGCGGATAGCACCATTGTAATTTTCTCGTCGAGACGCTTCAAACGAACCCCAACAACGCTATGCTCGGATGAGCCAATAAAAAGTTGATTTTTGAGGCACGTTTTTGCGAAAATAGCGCTCGTGGTACATTTGAGGGTGACGGCATTGGTGCCATTGAATTCGCCTCGCTGAGACGGTTCAAACGAACCCCTATTTGATATGGTTCTGATGTGTTTTGAATTTGTTAATGTAATGGTTGTGTCGGGACTCTCGACTCCCCAGCTTGTTTCTTTCGTCCGCAACTCAGCAGCAACAACAACCCAAGCTAACGGCTACATTGTAAACACCAGCGCACGCATAAACACCAGCCTCCTTAGGCGAAATCACAACAGCTTAAGTAGTGGAGAGCAAACCCAAACAAATCTAGAAACAACGGCTGTGGCGTGCGATACCAAAACAATCTACAAGCGTGAGAAGGTGACAGAGCAGTCTATGCACAGGGGAAGCGGATGAAACCACATGAGAACTAGAACCTAGGCAAGAGCTCCCAAGGTGACAGTTCGTGGGAGCGCAGCTAAGAAGCAGAAACCAAAGAATAAGCATGAGAACGGCATCTACATGCGAGTACAATCACAAGGCGCATCTACCCAAACTCTGGCCATCACATCTCCCCCTCCTTTCGGGAGACCACCCCTACCAGCTCCAACAAGACTAAAAGCACCACCACGAAAAACAACAAACTAAGCGCAATCTACTTTCACCAGTCCTCCTTCAGCAGCACATTCTTCGTCGGCTTCGTCAGCTTTCTGACGTCTGTGCGGCTCTTGATAGCTTGACCGATGGCGTGACTGACTGGCAAGAGCGACTGGACGTAGACACCAGCAGGGCGCAATGGCTGGCTTGACGCAATAGCAGGGCGCAAAGGCTGGACGCAGGGGCTCGCTTGACGCAGGGGCGCAATGGCTGGACGCAACGGCTGGAAGGGTCCAAAGGGCTGGCAACGGCTTGACGCATTGGTTGGGCGCAGAGGCTAGGCACAACAGCTGGCTTGACGCATGGCATGACCCAATGGCTGGGCGCAACGACTGGACGCAACCGGTAGACGCAGTGGCTTGTCTGGACGGGACGCCTGGGACGGCGTGACAGGACGGGACGCCTGGGGCGGCGTGACAGGACGGGACGCCTGGGGCGGCGTGACACAACGGCACATACTGGACTGGACGCCTGGGGCGGCGTCCCAACGGCTCACTAGACTGGACGCCTGGGGCGGCGTCCCAACGGCTCACTAGGCTGGACGCCTGGGGCGGCGTCCCAATGGCTCACTAGACTGGACGCCTGGGGCGGCATCCCAACGGCTCACTGGAGTAGACGCCTGGTGAGGCGTGACGCAAAGGCTCCACTGGACTGGACGCCTGGTGCGGCGTCCCAACGGCTTGACGGGACGGACGTGACGCAGCAGCTTAACTTGACAAAGCGGCAGGACTGGCGGCAGCACCGGACGGCTAGACTGGACGGCAGCAAGCACTGGACGCTTGGCAGACTCCACTGGCGGACCCACAGCTCTTCAGATCTTCATTGGTACCCCCCTCCTTTTTGACAGGAGCACGATACCAGCAGGTTCGTCTCGAGGCTCGGACACCATTTGTAATGGTTGTGTCGGGACTCTCGACTCCCCAGCTTGTTTCTTTCGTCCGCAACTCAGCAGCAACAACAACCCAAGCTAACGGCTACATTGTAAACACCAGCGCACGCATAAACACCAGCCTCCTTAGGCGAAATCACAACAGCTTAAGTAGTGGAGAGCAAACCCAAACAAATCTAGAAACAACGGCTGTGGCGTGCGATACCAAAACAATCTACAAGCGTGAGAAGGTGACAGAGCAGTCTATGCACAGGGGAAGCGGATGAAACCACATGAGAACTAGAACCTAGGCAAGAGCTCCCAAGGTGACAGTTCGTGGGAGCGCAGCTAAGAAGCAGAAACCAAAGAATAAGCATGAGAACGGCATCTACATGCGAGTACAATCACAAGGCGCATCTACCCAAACTCTGGCCATCACATTAACAATTTGTCAGTATGCTGAAACTCGCTTTCGCGGACGACGTTTTTGCCCCCAGGGCATTTGTGGTAGGTCGGAGAGGGTCGGCGTGGTCACCGTTGGATTCTACGCGTCGAGGCGGTTCGGATAGACTACTGGCGCCCCCTGGTGGATGCACGCAACAACCAGAAATTCAAATCTCGCGGATCTGTGTTTCCCCTCTCGGCTGACAGGTGGCGCTGCGCACGTTTCTCCTCATGACCGCCAGGCGGCGCTGCAGTCGCTCTCAGCAGGAGGTCCTGTCCATATAAGGGTGGAGATCGGCAGCCTTCTTCAGTCCCTGCACCCACTTTACCTCTCTCCCCACCACCAACGCATACACAGTAACGGTAGGTAGGGTAGGCGGACATAGTACATAGGTGAGGGCAGGCACACACGACACTTATTCACGCAACACGCACGGCTAGAGATGCTCAGTTGAGGGGGTGTGCTTATTAGAGGGTCTATGGAGCACTTATTAGAGACACTTTCAACCTTGGGCTTATGTACCTACCATCCCAAAGAGAACCAACTGTCCAAGAAGCCGCCTATGCTTCAGCACACCGTCCGAAAGAAAAGTACTACCGTCCGAGAGCATCCAGTTATCATGCACTCACAGGCTTAGGCTTATAGGGGGTGCGCTTATTCGAGACACTCTGGGGCTTGGGCTTATGTACCTACCGTCCGAGAGATATGTACTAACCATCCGAGAGAACCTACCGTCCGAGAGAACGTACCGTCCGAGAAGCCGCCTATGCTTCAGCACACCGTCCGGATAAGACACTCTATACTACTGGCGTAGCCAAGGGTTGGGGATGGGGGAAAACGCCCAACCTCCAGATGCCAGTCAGTAGAAAAATTTTGTTTCTGCAACGCTATGATTAATGGGATCTCTTGCCTGTGGCGCTGTAAATAGCGAAAATTCTTGTCTGTGGCGCTATGGTAAAAGTCTCTGCCTGTGGCGCTGTAAATGGTAACATATTTTGCCTGCAGTGGTGTAAATAGTGGAAATTCGGCCTTCAGGACCGAAAATGGCGAGTACCTAGTATGTCTGCGGTGACAATTTTGCGCGTATTAACAATAAGACAGCAAGATAGTTTTGCCCCCTCCCCCCTAGAAGTTTTTTTGCCCCTCCCAGTGCTTTTATATTTTATTATTTCATTTTGAATTTCGGCAAATATTTTGCTCCCCATTAGCATGTTTAGCATCGGAATCAGCAGAATTTCGCTTGCAGCGCTTATTTGTGACAGATACCGTAAATCCTTCAATAAGCGCCCCCCCTCGAATAAGCGCCCCCCCCCCCCTCCAATAAGCGCCCCCCCCCCTAGAGGGAGGTTGAAAAAATAAGCGCCCCCCCTCCAATAAGCGCCCACCTTTTATTAGTACCAGCAGCACTAGCACTACCATACGTGCTCTGTGACCATTCCTAACACAAGGTTTGGCTACATATGACAGCACTACTTCTAATTGCAGGTATTCTGATCAAAAGCTACACAGTTTCAGTCTGAAATCTATGCAGATGTGCGCAAAAATGTGTCAACAACGGAGAATTTTGGTGAAATTTTGGCATTCCTGAGGGGTCGAGTTAATACGCCCCCCCCCCCCCCTCGAATAAGCGCCCCCCCTCCAATAAGCGCCCCCCTAGAGGTAGGTTGAAAAAATAAGCGCCCAGGGCGCTTATTGGAGGATTTACGGTATTTCGTACATTATAGGCCACGTGGGACTTGAAAAAATTGCAGTATCCAAGGAATTGAAATTTAACCTAGAAATAAAGCCAACCCAAAGCTGAAATCTTGCTACAGTGAATATATTTGCGGGGGTCAAAACCCGCAAGTAAAAATTTTCACCATTCACAGTGCCGCAGTCAAAGATTTTTACTATAGCGCCACAAACGAAAATTTTACAGCGCCACAAGCAAGAAATTCTATTAATCGTTGGCAAAAAATTTATAAGGCATATGGCCAAAAAAAAAATTTTCTACTGGCCGGTATCTGGGGGCAGTTTTCCCCAATGCCCCCACCAATGGCTACGCCCCTGTACTTCTTGAACAGTAAAAAATTTGAATTCTTGACTTTCTAAATTTTGCACCGCCTGAAATTTCTTCAAGCCAAGTGAAGCGCTTAACTTTCCTTTGTTGAATGCAACAAACCGCGCCAAAAAATTCGCATCGTAGCGCAAGATATCCCAATTTAAAGTTTGGCTGATTCACGGCGCATCTGCACCCTGCCGGTGCCACTGCCATTAATTACACAAACGCGTCATAGTTTACATACTGTGGTTACGGTAGCTGTCCATTTTTGAAAATAGATCACGGATCACAGATCACCGATCACGGATCACAGATCACGGAATGACAGTTGCCTTGCATTGGAGTGGTTGGTGTTGGTGTATTATATGTAGTATTTGGTGTCAGGAAGTTTGGTGTTGGATGCCCAAAGGCATTGGGCTATCAACATGTGTAGGAAGGTACATGCTGCGGTTTATACATATATTTCGCTACTTGAACTTGTCTGCAGCTTACGTAGTTGAGAACCAGTAGCATGGTCATTTTTCGATGTTGTTGACTCATTGCTGCGATCGCAGTCGTCATTCATCAATTCCAAGCCGTCACTGACCTGACATATCCACCATCCTAAGGGCTAGTAACCTTTTGACTGCTAGACTCGTCGACTGTTTAGCTTGTTTTCGAAGCTGAGCTATGCGGGTGAATACCGCTGTCATGGAAACGGGCTGTCTTCCTCCCACTTGCCACCAAATCTCAAAGGAACTCGTTACAGTACACCTTTGTATCATGCCCGTCATACCAGTCGTTTACCTTGGCCACATCGACAATCATTCTACACTTCCTTCTTCGAATGCGACTCGAATAACGAACATTGAACACACATTGACGTTGGAGGTGAGGCCACAGTGCAGCGTGTGTTTACGTAGGTACAATTGTACGTACCCATCATCCATGGGCTCGTGGTGCGTCGAAAGGCTCAGTTGGTTCAACTGGCTCCAAGCCATTCTGGCCACCGTTTCCATGCCACTCTACTGTCTCGTCATAGCGACCATTTTGACGAACAGAAAATGCGCCGTTTTGGGCCAGGCCTTCTTCAAAATCTCGGCCGTTCTTGGACTGTACGACGTCGTTTACATTGTCGTTCTCTACTTGGCAGTGAGTGACGAAGGTTCAATAGTGGGACGAAAGCACCGCGAACGCTGCCACCCCACAAGTGAGCTTGGCCTATCGGTTTGACTGTTTTCAGGTTCGCCTGCCAAGGTACAACTGTTTGTCGACCGTGTGCTTGTCTTGGTTTGGAGAAGGTTTCGTCGCAACCGCTGCTCAGTCTCTTAATTTGGCGCTGCCACCGGCCCAATATGTCGGGGTGACCTTTCTGGCCCTCAACCGATTCACGGCCGTTTGGCTACCGCTCCGCCACAACAAAGTGAAGTGTTCAACTTCGACGGAGCTTGCCGTACAGTACAGACTACAGTAAGAACACTGGCGCCTTTATGTGTTTAGATCTGGTCGAGTCGCTCTCTGAAGTGCTGCCTGCTGCTCCAACTTCTCGTGGTTGCGTCCGTTGTGGTGGGGGTGTTTCGAACGCCGGGCATTCTCTGGACGCGCTGGAAGAATTCCACCGAAATCTATCTAAGCATCAGCCGTTTCTCCGACGCCGTCGTTTGGACTGGCATGTTGGCAATCAGTCTTTTGGCCACAGTCACTATTCATGTGATTTTGTATGCGGCTGTTCTAATCAGACTGATCACTCGAAAGAAGGTGAGGCAGGTAAGTGGACTCGCTTGGGCATAAAAGATGATGAACAGAACACATAGTTTCAGCCGCAGGCCCCCACCAACCCAAATGCGGGTGGGTCCCGAAGACAAGCCTGGACGTCCAACGACCCAAGTGCTCCAACTCAGTCGAATCAAGGTGGCGGCAGCGGTGGCGGCAGCCTCGAGCTGAAGCTGCTCCTCTACTGCGTGGCCACCTCAGCCACTCTCCTCTGCGCCGTTCTCTGGCTGTCGCTGTTCAGCATCGCCTTCCCTACTGCTATCCCAAGCGCCACAAGTGCGGCAGTGATCTCCCTGCTGCAAGACCTCTTCGTCTTCGGCAATCCATACTTTCTGCTGCTGCTCAGCAGCTCACTGCGTCTGAAGTTCTACCAGCTCTTGCGTCCCCGATAGGCGAGGCTGCGTGCTTGTTGTGTGCGCACCACGCATTCACAAAAGATCCGGGAGCTTGGTGATCTTGCCCGTGCGCGTGCTCTTTGCTGCCTGTTGTGTTCTGCTAGTGTCATGGTGTTGTCAGTATAGAATACGTGACAGTGACTGTACATGTACACAGCTCACCGTCTCGACCATTTTGCACGCAAAGCTTCCGGATGGCGAAGGTTGGTCATTCGCTGTGGTATCATGGTTGGCGCGGCAGCGCCAAACCATAATATGTTCCATCCAGGCCGCGCGCACCTTTTCCCATCGTCACGATTTCTCGGGCTGTACTAAACGGAAGTGGAGGAAATTTGACACACTAAAGGACTTTATCCTAAATAGATTAAATTCCAAATTTGGTGAAAATCGGTACAGTGTAGCAAAAGTTACAGGCGCAAAAAGGATCGCGGCGCGTTTCTTGTCCCACGGGCGGGGGGTGAATTCTTCTCCTTCTTCGCCAGATCACGCTCTAACGTCCATCAATCAGGATCTCGTCCAGTCGCCTTCCATTCTTCCCACCGATGGTTGCGCGCGTATAACACCAACCCCCGAAGTGCCCCCGCTTGTTCAGGAGGCCCTGCATAGGTGTCCCAAAATTGTCCTGTTAAGTTTTGTGCGTGCCTCAAAGTGCCCCCGCTTGTTCAGGAGGCCCTGCATAGGTGTCCCAAAATTGTCCTGTTAAGTTTTGTGCGTGCCTCAAAGTGCCCCCGCTTGTTCAGGAGGCCCTGCATAGGTGTCCCAAAATTGTCCTGTTAAGTTTTGTGCGTGCCTCAAAGTGCCCCCGCTCGTTCAGGAGGCCCTGCATAGGTGTCCCAAAATTCTCCTGTTCGTTTTGTGCGTGCCTCAAAGTGCCCCCGCTCGTTCAGGAGGCCCTGCATATGTGTCCCAAAATTGTCCTGTTAAGTTTTGTGCGTGCGGCAAAGTGCCCCCGCTCGTTCAGGAGGCCCTGCATAGGTGTCCAAGAATTGTCCTGTTCGTTTTGTGCGTGCCTCAAAGTGCCCCCGCTCGTTCAGGAGGCCCTGCATAGGTGTCCCAAAATTGTCCTGTTAAGTTTTGTGCGTGCCTCAAAACGCCCCCGCTTGTTCAGGAGGCCCTGCATAGGTGTCTCAAAATTGTCCTGTTAAGTTTTGTGCGTGCCTCAAAGTGCCCCCGCTTGTTCAGGAGGCCCTGCATAGGTGTCACAAAATTGTCCTGTTAAGTTTTGTGCGTGCCTCAAAGTGCCCCCGCTCGTTCAGGAGGCCCTGCATAGGTGTCCCAAAATTCTCCTGTTCGTTTTGTGCGTGCCTCAAAGTGCCCCCGCTCGTTCAGGAGGCCCTGCATAGGTGTCCCAAAATTGTCCTGTTAAGCTTTGTGCGTGCCTCAAAGTGCCCCCGCTCGTTCAGGAGGCCCTGCATAGGTGTCCAAGAATTGTCCTGTTTGTTTTGTGCGTGCCTCAAAGTGCCCCCGCTCGTTCAGGAGGCCCTGCATAGGTGTCCCAAAATTGTCCTGTTAAGTTTTGTGCGTGCCTCAAAACGCCCCCGCTTGTTCAGGAGGCCCTGCATAGGTGTCTCAAAATTGTCCTGTTCGCTTTGCGCGTGCCTCAGAGTGCCCCCGCTCGTTCAGGAGGCCCTGCATAGGTGTCCCAAAATTGTCCTGTTCGTTTTGTGGTTGCCTCAGAGTGGCCCCGCTCGCTCAGGAGGCCCTGCATACGTGTCCCAAAATGTTCTACCCGTTTTGTGCGTGCCTCAAAGTGCCCCCGCTCATTCAGGAGGCCCTGCATGGGTGTCCCAAAATTGTCCTGTTAAGTTTTATGCGTGCCTCAAAGTGACCCCGCTCGTTCAGGAGGCCCTGCATAGGTGTCCCAAAATTGTCCTGTTCGCTTTGTGCGTGCCTCAAAGTGCCCCCGCTCGTTCAGGAGGCCCTGCATAGGTGTCCCAAAATTGTCCTGATAAGTTTTGTGCGTGCCTCAAAGTGCCCCCGCTCGTTCAGGAGGCCCTGCATGCGTGTTACAAAATTGCCCTTCTCGTCTCGTACGTTACCCAAATATGTCAAACTCGTACGAGAGCCTTTACAGTCGTGTCTCAATGTGGCCTACATCAGTAACGTGGGTTGATTGGCTTCACCAATCAAAAAGTAAGAGTATTTTATGTAAAATGCCTAAAGGCAGAAAGGGGAATATGTTCCAAGTATGAAGCATGTAAAAGTAAGAGTATTGAACGATATTTCTATGGTGTAGCAAATGCGGCGTTTTGCGCCGCCCACCAATTTGTTATTGAAAGAATAGTACCTGTATTGATTGAAAGAAAGCATTTTCGACTAAAATCATCCACACAAACTGCGCAAAGGTCACAACGACACGCGGTAACATATTCGGCACATCCTAGCGTGTCGTTGTGACCTTTGCGCAGTTTGTGTGGATGATTTTAGTCGAAAATGCTTTCTTTCAATCAATACTGGTACTATTCTTTCAATAACAAATTGGTGGGCGGCGCAAAACCCCGCATTTGCTACACCATAGAAATATCGTTCAATACTCTTACTTTTACATGCTTCATACTTGGAACATATTGCCCTTTCTGCCTTTAGGCATTTTACATGAAATGTAGATATTGTCCTTCGAAAGCCAGAACACAACTTCTCAGGTAAGTAGATCAATTTCCCAATGAATCCTGAAGGCTCTCCGCTTGGACGCACAGACGAACAGACGAACGCACGCATGCATACCGAGCTCTAACAGTGTGTCGCCCGGCTGAGGCCTGGCGAGATAGCATCCACTTCCAGAGAAGTGCATACAGAAGGGAAGATTTATTGTGCCTGACCCTGAGAAGCAAACACACCAATTCTAGCGGAGAGACGAACACCGCTTGCAACGGAGAAAGAAACGTCTTTTGTTAGCCACCGAGAAGTTATGAACGGCCATTGTAACAGTAAAGCCAAGTCGTAGCAGCAGTTCTTTGGGTTTTGCTTATTGTAGCTGAGAAGCGAACGCCTATGGTATGAATACCACTCCACTCCAATAATATTGTTCAAGTGTGGCGTGTTGAATGCTGAAATATGGCGTGCGCAGAACGTTCAAAGACATCGGGCATTCAAGTTTCAACGGGCGCAACTTTCGCCGCGTGAAGTTTCCCGCGGCCTACCAGCAGGGGTGACCATAGAAACTGAAACTAGTTGCAGTTTCAGTTTCAGTTTCTATAAATATACTGAAACTGAAACTAAAATGGTCAGACATGTTTAAACTGAAACTGAAACTGAAACTCTACAAAAGGAATCAGTACTAGTGCAATACTGAAACTAGTTTCAGTACGCACTACTGAAACTAGTTTCAGTTTCAGTTTCAGTTTCAACGTTTGAGACGTATGTTTGGCTCATCTTAAGTTGATTTGGCGCTTTGCTTGATTAACAATGATGAACAAACTCTTGAATGCACCTTATTTATGGTAATCAGCAACGTAGGTAGCAACGCATCCCTGCAAGATTCCACGTACGTTTTACAACCGCGAGCAGCATACTTAATACTGAAACTCAGTTTCAGTAACTGAAACTGAAACTCAAGAAATTTCTTTACTGAAACTAAAATTAAAACTGATACTGATACTGAAACTGAAACTGAAACTAAATCAGTTTCTATGGTCACCTCTGACCTACAGTACATTGTTGGGGAACAACGATGCAATCGCCATTACAGTGCCAATATTGGTTCATCGCAGCGACCGCTGTCGTCATTCGTCGTACAGTATCCGCCGTCTCAGCCAATCATCGACCTATACACCACCAGCTCAAGCTCCAAGGTCCGACTGCTAGACTATACATGGTAGCTCGACCATTCAACTTGTTTTCGGAGCTGAGCCGTGCGAACAGATCGTGGGAGCGATTTCCGCTGTCATGGAAACGCGCTGCCATTCCTCTCAGTTGTCGCCAAATCTCAAAGGTACTTGTTACCTGTCGTGATCGTCCATCCGTTCGCCATTGCCACACTGACTCAACCATCGTACATAGGTTCACAATTTTTGCTTCGAATTTTGCGCCTCCAACCTTGCCTACACGCACAAACACACATTGGGCGTTTAGACCTCAGTACCATAGGCCACAGTGTGTCACCTCACACATCATCATTTATGGCCCAGTGGTGCTCTGAAAGGCTCAGTTGGTTCAACTGGCTGCAGGCCATTCTGGCCATCGTTTCCACGCCACTCTACTGTCTCGTCATAGCGACCATTTTGGCGAACCGAACGAGCGAAGTTTTGGGGCAGGCGTTCTTCAGATTCTCCGCCGCTCTTGGAGTGTACGACGTCGTCTACGTTGTCGTCCTCTACTTGGCGGTGAGGGCCGAAGGGTGGCATAACAGTAAAATGTTGGTAGAGCGAAATTGATTGATCACGTCTACTCTTAGCCCATCGCAATGAATATCTGTAGGTTCGCCTGCCGAACTACAACTGTTTTCCGACTGTGTACTTGTCTTGGTTAGGAGAAGGTTTGACGGCGTCGACTGCGCAGTCTCTCAGCTTATCGCTGCCGCCAGCCCAGCACATCGGAGTGAATTTCCTGGCCCTCAACCGATTCACGGCGGTATGGCTGCCGCTGCGCCACAACAAAGTGAGGGTGCTCGAGTTCAATTTTGCCACTTTGCAACAAAAGAAGTCACATATAGCAAGAATGTGGATGTTTTTGCAGATCTGGTCCGGTCGAACACTGAAGTTCTGCCTACTGTTCCAAATGTCAATTGTCGCAACCTTTTGCGTCGGTGTCTATCGAACGCCTGGCATTCTCTGGACGCGTTGGAACAATTCCACCGAGATCTTTCTGAGCATCAGTCGTTTCTCCGACGCTGTGGTTTGGTCTGTCGTGTTGGCCGTTAGCCTGATGGCCACAGTTGTCGTCCACGTCATTCTTTACGCCTTGGTGTTAGTTCGGCTGGCCATTCGGAGGCCAAAGAAGGTGAGAACAAGTTGCAGTAAGTCGTCAATTGGATCGCGTTGCAATCAACGTCGACACAAACGAACGGCGAGTTCCGTCTTTTCATCATCGCTACGTTGCAAGCTTTCGCCAATGTCTTGCCAGCTTAGTTCATAAGGTAACTTCGTTGGCCAGCGCAGCACAAGCAACGTTCAGCCGCAGGACTCCAAAACGAAGGCCAACTCGCCCAAGAGACAAGCGTGGACGTCGAACAGCCAAAGCGTCCCAGCTCAGTCGACTCAGGGCGGCGGCAGCCTCGAGCTAAAGTTGCTCCTCTACTGCGTGGCCACCTCAGCCCTTCTTCTCTGCGCCGCACTCTGGCTGTCCCTGTTCAGCATCGCTTTTCCTTCTGCTATCTCAAACACCGTTAGACAAGCCGTGATCTCCCTGCTGCAAGACTTCTTCGTCTTCGGCAATCCATACTTTCTGCTGCTGCTCAGCAGCTCACTTCGCCTGAAGTTCTACCAGCTCTTGCGTCTGCACTAGCCGATTCTGCGAATGTTGGAGTAAATCGGTAGGTAAGCTACGTAATGATCGTAACCTTGACAATCTTGTAATTGGAAGTGCACATGCCATTTGCTGTCTGTTTTATTCTTCTAGTGTCGTGTTTTGCTGTTGGCAATGTAGAATACGTGGCGTGTTACACAAAATCAAGGGTACGGTACCGTACATGGCTTACTGACTCCATTTTGCACTCAAATATAGGCTATATCTGAATAAGTGCCCCCAAGTTCTGAATGAGTGCCCCCAAGTTCTGAATGAGTGCCCCCAAGTTCTGAATGAGTGCCCCCAAATTCTGAATGAATGCCCACAATGTTCTAAGTGCGGCGTTAATCTAATCACGGTGTGGATGGAGCCGCGGGGCCAAGAATCTCGTCTGTGGGAAGTCGTCATACCGTGTTCGTTCTCTATACCTCCAGCAAGATTTTCCTTGAATTCAGGCTATGCTTAGACTCGCCCTGCGCCCACGCTGCACAAGAGCCAGTCGGCGTCGCAGTCTGGCGGGTCGAAGCTTAGGCTTAACGCGACCGGTGACCGACTTCAGGGCGCGCAGAGCGCGCCCTGAAGTTGGTGGTCGCGCTAAGCCTCAGTTGAGACCCGCCAGGCGCGACGCCGGTTGAGTTTTAGTGCAAACGGTAAGTGAAATGAACACTCCTCCATCCACTTCACCTCCTGCTCAGGCCCGCTGTGCCCAGCCGGTTACTCTCACAGCCGTGGTAGTAGCGCGCCTCTGGGTCCTGGAGGCGCTCGTTCAGAATTTGGGGGCACTCATTCAGAATTTGGGGGCGCTCATTCAGAATTTGGGGGCACTCATTCAGACCCAACCCAAATGTAGACCAGCGTTAGCCATTCGCTGTTATTCTGCTTTTATCGTGGCCCGAATTGTGTCCCACCATCTCTACAACCCGTTCCCCCAATTCTTCAGAACCAAACGCAAGGAAGAGCCGGCTTAGTCCCTAGCGAGTCAACTCAAACACAAACGTCCTATAGGATTGTTCCACTAGTGTTGTCGATCTGTCAGATCATCAGGGTCCCCACCACCGGTTGTCGTTGTCGGCCCCAGCGGGGAACTGGCCGGCGGCCTCTCTCTTGACTCTGTCGGCGCAGCAGAGGGTGCAGCGCGCCTGGATGGTGCTGCCGCTGCACCTGCAGAGGCTGCAGTCCATCCGGCCGTAGGCTGAAGGCGACGGCAGACGGTATTGGTATGTACGGTATGTAGACTAGAGTAAATACGCGGTACGGTACATGTACGTCAGAGGAGAATGAATGGGTACTTGCTTTAACCACAGCACAGACTGCTAGCTGACCTGAGGTTTCTTCGACCGCCAAGAAAAGCACCGTCAGAGAAAGCAGGGCCGCTATCCAGAGCTTGTTCTGGAAGGGAAGCATGTATCATCAGGCGTGCTACCCAAACTTTGAATTATTTTCCTGGTAGGTTGTAAAGATACGGCCTGGGGCCTTGGAAGCTTGGACTATCAAACCCTCTACTCCTCAGAAATATGGAGGAATGAGTACAAGGCTTTGGTACCTTGCTTACACTGCACACGTATGTACGTATATGTAGGCATTACGTATGTATGTACAATACACCATTACGTTGGCATTACGAAGGCGCACGTATGTACCATTATCCTGAGAAGTCGGGTTACTCGTTCCAGAGAAGCTCGCACTAATTGAACAATTTTAAGCGAATCGAACTAACGAATAGAGTGGCAGAGTTGACCCTTATAAAGGGACAGCCGCACATCTGTACAAACAGTCATGTCGACTCGGCATCACCGAAATTCTGCGCATCTGGTGACTGCTGGCTAACTGACAATACTGATCCGGGGCTTCTAATTGCATTACAATGCTATGTGTGTGCTGCAAGGAAACGGCTGATTCCCTGTGTTTCTTCGTATGTCTGATCAAACATGTGCCGCAGCAACATCAGCGATACAATGTCAATTTTGGCTTCATCACACGGCTCCTTTTCCTAGCTACATTATTGCAAAATAGTCATTTCTTTGTTATTGTAGGTAGCTACAGTATACTGTACGTGTGAGGCCTGAAATTCGCTGCTATAAGCGTAGGCCTGAAATTTGGCAGTCCCTTAGGCTGCCTCAAGCCCTCAACAGGTCCCTTAGGTGTCCCTAACAACGTCCGATCGTCATTACGGTGGCTGTGTCGCCTGATTGCAGCGCTAAACGCCTTGAACTGCCCTTCTCACGTCGCCAGCATCCAGAGCCGAGAAGTTCACAGCACGACTCATTATCTCCGTCTCCTCAAAACTGTCTGCTTTCCACAGTTCATCTTGCTACAAAGCGAGCCGCAGGGATACAGAAGTATCGCATCTCCGGTGCTTCCATGGAAACGCGACGCCGCTCCTTTCAGCTGCCGTCAAATCTAAAAGGTCCTTGTTACAGCAGACTCCATTGCTTGTCCAGCCGCTCATCTTGTGACGTTGACTCAACGCACTTGCTTCTAGAGGTCTGAACAAGGCAACAATACCGCAACTCACGCAGCATACGCATTGTTGACTTGTGAGGTGACCACAGTACAGCGGTGTGTTTCCAACGCCATCCATGGCTCAGTGGTGTGTCGAAAGGCTCAGTTGGTTCAATTGGATGCAGGCTATTCTGGCCGCCGTTTCCACGCCATTCTACTGTCTCGTCATAGCGAGCATTGTGGTGAACCGAAAGAGCGAAATCTTGGGATCGGCCTTCTTCAAAATCTCCGCCGCTCTTGGACTGTACGACGTCGTCTACGTTGTCGTCGTATACGTGGCGGTGAGCGCCGAAGGTTGCTTTTGACGGTGGTCAGTAAAGTAAAAACTTGTGCGAACGTACCGAGTTCTTCCGCTGTACCTCGGAAGCAGGATGACCAATAGAAACTCATTATAGTTTCAGTTTCAGTTTCAGTTACAGTTTCAGTTACGGAATCCGCGCGAGTTTCGATTCAGTTACTGAAACTGAGTTTCAGTTATTGAGGGCTCAGAAAGTCACAACGAATTGCTCAAAATCATTCTTGTGAGATGAAATTTAGTAGACAAAGAAGCGATTTCTAAACTTGGAAAGGCGTCCTTGCATATTTGGTCCCACATATGAACAAAACGTCTACATAAGTAGAAGAATTCGGCTAGAATTTTATAAAAATCTGCTGAATTTCGGCAAAATTTGACATTCAAATAACTGAAACTAAACTGTGAGTTTCAGTTTCAGTTTCAGCTATGGCATCCGCGCGAGTTTCGATTCAGTTTCAGTTTCAGTTAACTGATTGTAACTGAAACTGAAACTGAAACTAGTTTAAGTTTCTATTTGCCACCCGGCTCGGAAGATTCAACAGAAAGAACTTTGGAAAATTGTACCCTCTGAATTGGCAATTCATTTGTAATTGTAACTGCTCAAAATCGTCTAATTCGGACAATAAAAGGTTGGGACACAGTGGTGCTGCCAGGATTGATCGAATTCTTCACCGATTTGAACTGAGCGCAGAGAAGCGGGCGGTACATAATTGGGGTCTAAAGTGTCATACCTTGGCATTATCGCCCAGACTACTTAGGTTCGCCTACCGAGCTACAACTGCTTTCCGACCGTGTACTTATCCTGGTTTGGGGAAGGCGTCACCGCGTCCGCCCTTCAGTCTCTCCATATGGCGCTGCCACCGGCCCAGTATGTCGGGGTAACCTTCCTGGCCTTCAACCGATTCACGGCCATTTGGCTGCCGTTGCGTCACAACAAAGTGGGACGCTCATTTTCAAATTTACCTTGCGTACGTACTGTCAATGTCCTGCCATAGTGGGGGTCATGGACCCTAGAATTTTGGACCGGGCCCCTAAGATTTTTGGTTAGGGGCCACGGTCTAACAGGGGTACCCCTGTTGCGACAACTCAAAATTAGCACTTTTACAGAAATTTGGGTTAATTTGGCCCCCAGGCCCCAAACGAAAAAAAAACCTAGCCACCAACGCAGGGATGCAGTGATGGTGAACTAAACTACGTACATACAGTATGTAGCACATTACCACCCATGTACCACCAATGTTCGCATACCGTCTGTAAGAGGTTGTTGGCAGCGCAGTAGCAGGTCTAGAGAAGTGAGACAACCTTGCAGAATTTTACTAAGGATAATCCCCAATGATGATGGGCCGTTGACAAAGTTGTTCCGAAGGCAGAGTGTGAAACATGGCCAATTTGAACAATGTTCAATTAAGCCAGCACTACGAGCTATGAAGTAATAATGTGCGCCTTTGTAGATCTGGTCGAGTCGCACTACGAAGTGTTGTCTGCTGCTCCAACTGGCGATATTTGCATCCATTGTTGTGGGAGTTTTCCAAACGCCGGGCATTCTCTGGACGCGAGAAAAGAATTCGACCGAGATCTACCTTAGCTTCAAAAATTTCTCAGAGGCTGTCATTTGGATTGCTCTGATGGCTATCACCTTAACGACCACTGTTACTATTCATATTCTGCTATACGTGACTGTTCTAATCAAACTGATCATTCGAAAGACGGTGAGTTAAGGGGGGGGGGGGGAGGGGAGAGGGAGGGGATTCTCTTAAGCGCCACCTCCCGTCGCCACAATGAAGGTCATGAAGTTGGGAGAAGGAGGGGGCGCTTAAGCGGAAGAATCCGGTAGTAGTTCATTACAGTCTCACTTCTGCCTCAACGTTCAGTCACAACTTTAGTGGGCACAATATATACATATACAAAATGGTTTGTATATTTTTTTTGTATTTTTATTGTATATATACATACACATATACAATATACAAAACTTATAAAATCATATACATATACAAAACAAGGCCGATATACAAACTTTATTGTATATTTTTACCGTATTTGGTTACTGTAGTGGGTCGAGATTTCTTCAAATTTTGCCCAATTCGATATTCAGCTCACAAATTTAGCTAAACATAAGCTAATCTGTACTATAAAACAGCGTAATTACCAAAATTTGGGCAGAAGTGAATGGTTAATGCACTCTTTCAGTTGGAGATCTGCAGACTTCTATGAAAACCTCACTTGGAAGCACTAAGATTACGGTATAGAAAAATATACAATATACAAAAAATATACAAAGCTAAATCTGGTAATATATACAATAAACAATATACAAAGTTATTGGGTTGTATATATAATATACATATACAATATACAAAGAAATTTCGAAATATTGCCCAC